>JAGVVM010018854.1:0-29732 GCA_019149425.1 Psidium friedrichsthalianum | reverse complement strand
TTCCCGCTGTCCGCACCCCTATGGCCCAACCATCTCCGCGTCGCGAACTAAATCTCAATTTTTCTCCACTTTTGGGCCACACAAGTTATATGTCAGATCGAGTACATAAAATTCAAGGCATGTTTAACAATAATAATAATTACACATAATTAGTAAAAAAGTCTCAAAAAGCATAATCTTCATCTTCGTCCTCGTCTTCGTCTTTATCTTCGTCTTCGTCTTCATCTTGATCTTCATCATCTTCATGAGCATCATCTTCATCCTCTATCTCAAAATCAGATTCTTCAACGGTTTCTAAATTTGATTTGCGAATTTCAATTGGATCCACATCTATCACTGCTCCACATGGATCTCGTAAAATTGGAATGTTATATTCCTCAGTTTCAACCGTGTTACAAACTTCCTCTTGTTGATATGCTGTATCTTTCCAGTGTTCCTCGATTTTTTTTCGTGCTTTAGTTTTACATGCAACCCACCAATCAGCTTTGTCCCATTTCAAACTAGGATATGATGTATAATATACTTGACTTGCTTGTTGTGCAAAGACAAATGGTTCATATTTCATATACCTTTTCTTGTGATTTATTTCAACCAAATTAAACTTTGTATGCACCTTCATTCCTTTGACGGGGTCGAACCAAATGCACTTAAATAACACAACCCGCATGAATGGTCCAGGATACTCTATCTCTATAATTTCATCCAACAAGCCATAAAAGTCATCTTTTGCACTGCCACCATTTGATGATCGAACACACACAATACTATTCATTGTGGCTTTTCCCATTCCATATTCTTGAGTATGAAAATTATACCCGTTTATGAAATATGCTGGCCAACTTCGTACTCTTGAATTTGGACCCCATGACAAATGATATACCAATCTATGCTCTTCAACTTGGTCATGATTACTGTGAACTTAATGTTACACACGCGAAGTCAATAATATATATTTTAATAATGATGTATAAAATATAAATAAGGCAACTTACATATGTTTTGAACCATTCTGCAAATTCTTCATCGCACAAACGATCAAACTCATTTGGTGGTAGTCCATACATTGAAGTTTGGAAAATCCTATTACAAAATACCATTTATATATTAGCAAATGTTTGACACACAATATATATATATTTACAAATGTACACTTACTCGAAGTATGGCTCCACTTCTGGACAGTTCAGTAAAATATATGTATGGGCTGCCCGCCATTCTTCGTCTGTTAAATAACGAAACTTACATGCCCCGCTTGGTCGACCAAGATAATTGAAAATAGAGAATGATTTGCAATTGGGATCAATGGGGCCCTCATCATTTCTTCCTGCTCTCCGCCTCTTGCACGGCACGTGCGGCTCAAAATAGTATGATGCAAATGTTGTCACTTCTTCCACAATATATGCATTACAAATTGAAGCTTCAACACATGCCTTATTCTTCACTTTTTTCTTCAAATGATATAAGAACCTAGATGCAATAGAAAGAAGTTTATCAGAACATAATATATAATAAAGTATTTTAAATTTATTTAAAAAATATTTTACCTCTCAAATGGATACATCCATCGAAATTGGACGGGACCTGCAACTTTGGCCTCATAAGGTAAGTGAACTAAGAGATGCTCCATTGAATCAAAAAACGATGGAGGAAATATCCTTTTTAAGTTGCAAAGAATGATTGGAATATCTCTCTCTAGTTTCTCCATGTGTGATGCTTTTAACACTGTTGAGCAAATATCATGAAGGAAATTACTTAACTCTTTCCATAAATATGTGATAATCATGACTCTTCAAACCTATCAACTTGCATTCATTCAAATCCACACATCTCCCAAGGTTTGAAGCATATCCATTAGGAAATCGCACAGATTTTAACCATTGACACATAACCCGTCTCTGCTCCTTGTCCAATGTATAAACTGCTTTTGGTTTTGGTCCCCTGCTGCTTGCATCAACATCTAGTGTTGGCCGATCACAAATAACTCTCATATCTTTTCTTGCATTCAAGTTGTCTTTTGTTTTTCCAGTGACATCCATCACAGTATTTATGACATTATCGAAAACATTCTTTTTTATGTGCATGACGTCAAGATTATGATGAATAAGATGGGTCTTCCAATATGGTAGATCCCAAAATATACTGCGTTTAGTCCACTTATGTGTACTTCCGTACGCAATAGTTGTGCCATGAGGGGTTTCAACAACAGTTGGAAAGTTATACACTCGCTCCCAAATTTGATCACCGGTCAACCTCAATGGTGGAGGTGTTCTTTCAATTCTATTCTTGATGAACTCTTTTTTATTCCTTCTGAATGTATGACTTATCGGCAAAAATTGTCTGTGACAGTCAAAATAGCTGGCCTTCTTACCATATTTTAATCTGAATGACTTTGATCTCTCCATACATATCGGACATCCTAAGATCCCAGCTGTACTCCATCCAGATAACATTCCATAAGCTGGAAAGTCATTTATCGTCCAAAGAAGAGCAGCCTTCATTACAAATGTTTGATCAGTAGAAACATCATACGTAAGGACACCTTCATCCCATAACTGTTGTAACTCTGCAATCAATGGTTGCATATACACATCTATCAACTTCTTCGGATTTTGCGGCCCAGGCACAATTAATGTCAAAAACATATAAGGTGTCTTCATGCACATACCGGGTGAAAGATTGTACGGAGTTAAGATAACTGGCCAACATGAATAACTTTTTCATGATTTCCCAAATGGGCAAATCCATCAGCACAAAGACCTAACCTGATGTTTCGAGGCTCGTTCGCAAACTCAGGATATGTTCTATCAAAATGTTTCCATGCCTCTGCATCTGAAGGATGACACATTAGACCCTCTTCTGTTTCATGATTTGCATGCCAAGTCATTTGTTCAGCAGTAGCTTGAGACGCATAAAGCCTTTGCAATCTGGGATTAAGGGCAAATAAAACATTTGCTTGCATGGTCTACGCTTCTGATTACGACCTTGTCTCCTGTTAATCTTGTACCTAGGTTGGCTACAGAATTTGCAAGAATCTGCATTTTCATCATCTCTCCAATATAACATACAACCCCTACTACATACATCAATCCTTACAACTGGAAGACCTAAGTTATCCATTAGCTTCTTCATATCGTAAAAATCACTTGGCATGATATTATCACGAGGCATTGCTTCCCGCATTACTTCAACAAAAGAGTTGAAGCAATTTTCAGACACATTATGTTCTGCCTTGATATTTAACAGTCTTGAAGTCACTGATAACTTAGTGTGGTTGTCACAACCTACCCATAAAGGTTCATCTGCTGCTTTCAACACTTCCCAGAACTGATTAGATGGAAAGTTTCATTATACACATTCTCATTAAAACCTGTTACCCTACCTCTTCCAATTGTGATGCATAACTAGTACCCACTTGTTCAGGTGTAGGAGTAAAACTAGTACTTGCATGGTTCGATTCTAAAACAAAATTCTGACCAGCTGCATCAATGACCATCCTCTGGTAGTGGTTCAATTGGTTATAATAACTACATTCTTCCCTGATTGAAAATTGATCACTTCTTCGATATCCTTCATCAGATATAAATGGTTCACCATGACAAGTCCAATTATAGTAGTTCGGAGTAAACCCAAATCTACAAAGATGTTCTCTAACTTTATCACACACATGAAATTTACCATTACTGCACTTTTTACACGGACACCTTAACTTATTTCCATTCATGAACTCAAATTTACTACTAGCAAAGTCCAAAAACTGTTCCAACCCAGTACGAAACTCATCAGTTAATCCTCGACGTCCAAGTAAGTTCTTATTATACATCCAAGCTTTGTCTCTTTGCATTGTGTCTGTACAGAAATTAAAAAATCTCATAAAATATTTACAATATCATATGTACTGTTTAATATTCTTAATTAAAACTATAAACGGTTCACCATAGCAAAAAAATTTTAATAGTTCAAGATAAACTCAAATCTATAAAGATGTTCCCTAACTTTATCACACACATAAATTTTACCATTACTGCACTTTTTATATGAAACTACTATGGTATCAATTCAGTGGATAAAAGTTGTCCCAAATGTCATCGGTAATTTTGCGATAAATCCATTTCGTCGCCAATTAGCGATGACCATCAACATGTCGTCACCAATTCGCGACGAAAGTTTGCAAATTATCGACGAAAAGGAGGGGTCGTCGTCAATTAGCGATGATATCTGATTTTCGTCTCAAATTAGCGACGAAAATGAGATGTCGTCGCTAATTAGCGACGAAACAATCTCTTTTGTCGCTAATTAGCGACGGTAGTACTCAAGTTGTCGCCAATTAGCGACGACGGGTATTAATTCATCGCTATTTAGCGACGAAAAGGATCTGTCGTCGCTAATTAGCGACGAATTTAGTGACGAATAGTATATGTCGTCGCTAATTAGCGACGAATTTTGCGACGAACAGTATATGCCGTCGCTAATTAGCGACGAATTTTGTGACGAATACGTGCTCAAGTGAAATACATACGTACTAAAAAAAAATTCAAGTGAAAAAAATGCAAAAATTACCAAATCAAGAAGACTTACCCAAGTATTTCGTTGAATTTTTTTGTAGTAGAAAGTGCTCGATTTGATGAGAATTGCGATGTCTCACATCGACACCTACATAACAAAAAAATGAAAATTACTCAATATCGATGAAGCTTATGGCAATTGATGAAAGATAATGGTGAAATAAACAAAATTTATTTCATGCTCACCATATAACACAAATAACAAAGAGAAGACAGAAGACAGAAGATAGAAGAGAGAAGAGAGAAGAGAGCGGCCGAATGGAAAAGAATGGAGAGAAAAAGTGGGAAGAGAGCTCTCAAAACGGAGAATTTTACTCGGCCACGAAAGTAGTGAGAAAAAAGTGTCGGTGGACTTTAGTGACGAAAATGGTTCGTCGCAAAAACTGTGACAAAACTACATCGTCGCAAATGTCGTCGCTAATTAGCAATGAAAAAAATGTATCGTCGCTAGTTAGCAACGAATTTAGCGACAAATGTGGATTTTCGTCGCAAATTAGCGACGAATTATATTTCGTCGCTAAAATCCCTCTCTTATTTTGCGACGAATTTGGCGACAAATTTTGTGACGAAATATTATTCGTTGCTACTTTCGTCTCAAATTAGCGACAAAATTTATTTTGTCGCTAATTTTTCGTCGCAAATTAGCGACAAATTATACTTCGTCGCTAATTTTTCGTGGCTAAAAGCCATTTGTTATTTTGCCACGAATTTTGCGACAAATTTGTCACAAAAGTTGTTTTCGTCGCTATTTTCGTCGCAAATTAGCGATGAACTATATTTCGTGGCTAAAAATTAGCCACGAAATATAGTTCATCGCTAATTTGCGACGAAAATAGCGACGAAAACAACTTTTGTGACAAATTTGTCGCAAAATTCGTGGCAAAATAACAAATGGCTTTTAGCCACGAAAAATTAGCGACGAAGTATAATTTGTCGCTAATTTGCGACGAAAATTAGCGACAAAATAAATTTTGTCGCTAATTTGAGACGAAAGTAGCAACGAATATATTTCGTCACAAAATTTGTCGCCAAATTCGTCGCAAAATAAGAGAGGGATTTTAGCGACGAAATATAATTCGTCGCTAATTTGCGACGAAAATCCACATTTGTCGCTAAATTCGTTGCTAACTAGCGACGATACATTTTTTCATTGCTAATTAGCGACGACATTTGCGACGATGTAGTTTTGTCACAGTTTTTGCGACGAACCATTTTCGTCGCTAAAGTCCACCGACACTTTTTTCTCACTACTTTCGTGGCCGAGTAAAATTCTCCTTTTGAGAGCTCTCTTCCCACTTTTTCTCTCCATTCTTTTCCATTCGGCCGCTCTCTTCTCTCTTCTCTCTTCTATCTTCTGTCTTCTGTCTTCTCTTTTGTTATTTGTGTTATATGGTGAGCATGAAATAAATTTTTGTTTATTTCACCATTATCTTTCATCAATTGCCATAAGCTTCATCGATATTGAGTAATTTTCATTTTTTGTTATGTAGGTGTCGATGTGAGACATCGCAATTCTCATCAAATCGAGCACTTTCTACTACAAAAAAATTCAACGAAATACTTGGGTAAGTCTTCTTGATTTGGTAATTTTTGCATTTTTTTCACTTGAATTTTTTTTTAGTACGTATGTATTTCACTTGAGCACGTATTCCTCACAAAATTCGTCGCTAATTAGCGACGGCATATACTGTTCGTCGCAAAATTCGTCGCTAATTAGCGACGACATATACTATTCGTCACTAAATTCGTCGCTAATTAGCGACGACAGATCCTTTTCGTCGCTAAATAGCGATGAATTAATACCCGTCGTCGCTAATTGGCGACAACTTGAGTACTACCGTCGCTAATTAGCGACAAAAGAGATTGTTTCGTCGCTAATTAGCGACGACATCTCATTTTCGTCGCTAATTTGAGACGAAAATCAGATATCATCGCTAATTGACGACGACCCCTCCTTTTCGTCGATAATTTGCAAACTTTCGTCGCGAATTGGTGACGACATGTTGATGGTCATCGCTAATTGGCGACGAAATGGATTTATCGCAAAATTACCGATGACATTTGGGACAACTTTTATCCACTGAATTGATACCATAATAGTTTCATATAAAAAGTGCAGTAATGGTAAAATTTATGTGTGTGATAAAGTTAGGGAACATCTTTATAGATTTGAGTTTATCTTGAACTATTAAAATTTTTTTGCCATGGTGAACCGTTTATAGTTTTAATTAAGAATATTAAACAGTACATATGATATTGTAAATATTTTATGAGATTTTTTAATTTCTGTACAGACACAATGCAAAGAGACAAAGCTTGGATGTATAATAAGAACTTACTTGGACGTCGAGGATTAACTGATGAGTTTCGTACTGGGTTGGAACAGTTTTTGGACTTTGCTAGTAGTAAATTTGAGTTCATGAATGGAAATAAGTTAAGGTGTCCATGTAAAAAGTGCAGTAATGGTAAATTTCATGTGTGTGATAAAGTTAGAGAACATCTTTGTAGATTTGGGTTTACTCCGAACTACTATAATTGGACTTGTCATGGTGAACCATTTATATCTGATGAAGGATATCGAAGAAGTGATCAATTTTCAATCAGGGAAGAATGTAGTTATTATAACCAATTGAACCCTACCAGAGGATGGTCATTGATGCAGCTGGTCAGAATTTTGTTTTAGAATCGAACCATGCAAGTACTAGTTTTACTCCTACACCTGAACAAGTGGGTACTAGTTATGCATCACAATTGGAAGAGGTAGGGTAACAGGTTTTAATGAGAATGTGTATAATGAAACTTTTCCATCTAATCAGTTCTGGGAAGTGTTGAAAGCAGCAGATGAACCTTTATGGGCAGGTTGTGACAACCACACTAAGTTATCAGTGACTTCAAGACTGTTAAATATCAAGGCAGAACATAATGTGTCTGAAAATTGCTTCAACTCTTTTGTTGAAGTAATGCGGGAAGCAATGCCTCGTGATAATATCATGCCAAGTGATTTTTACGATATGAAGAAGCTAATGGATAACTTAGGTCTTCCAGTTGTAAGGATTGATGTATGTAGTAGGGGTTGTATGTTATATTGGAGAGATGATGAAAATGCAGATTCTTGCAAATTCTGTAGCCAACCTAGGTACAAGATTAACAGGAGGCAAGGTCGTAATCAGAAGCGTAGACCATGCAAGCAAATGTTTTATTTGCCCTTAATCCCAGATTGCAAAGGCTTTATGCGTCTCAAGCTACTGCTGAACAAATGACTTGGCATGCAAATCATGAAACAGAAGAGGGTCTAATGTGTCATCCTTCAGATGCAGAGGCATGGAAACATTTTGATAGAACATATCCTGAGTTTGCGAACGAGCCTCGAAACATCAGGTTAGGTCTTTGTGCTGATGGATTTGCCCATTTGGGAAATCATGAAAAAGTTATTCATGTTGGCCAGTTATCTTAACTCCGTACAATCTTCCACCCGGTATGTGCATGAAGACACCTTATATGTTTTTGACATTAATCGTGCCTGGGCCGCAAAATCCGAAGAAGTTGATAGATGTGTATATGCAACCATTGATTGCAGAGTTACAACAGTTATGGGATGAAGGTGTCATTACGTATGATGTTTCTACTGATCAAACATTTGTAATGAAGGCTGCTCTTCTTTGGACGATAAATGACTTTCCAGCTTATGGAATGTTATCTGGATGGAGTACAGCTGGGATCTTAGGATGTCCGATATGTATGGAGAGATCAAAGTCATTCAGATTAAAATATGGTAAGAAGGCCAGCTATTTTGACTGTCACAGACAATTTTTGCCGATAAGTCATACATTCAGAAGGAATAAAAAAGAGTTCATCAAGAATAGATTGAAAGAACACCTCCACCATTGAGTTGACCGGTGATCAAATTTGGGAGCGAGTGTGTAACTTTCCAACTGTTGTTGAAACCCCTCATGGCACAACTATTGCGTACGGAAGTACACATAAGTGGACTAAACGCAGTATATTTTGGGATCTACCATATTGGAAGACCCATCTTATTCATCATAATCTTGACGTCATGCACATAGAAAAGAATGTTTTCGATAATGTCATAAATACTGTGATGGATGTCACTGGAAAAACAAAAGACAACTTGAATGCAAGAAAAGATATGAGAGTTATTTGTGATCGGCCAACACTAGATGTTGATGCAAGCAGCAGGGGACCAAAACCAAAAGCAGTTTATACATTGGACAAGGAGCAGAGACGGGTTATGTGTCAATGGTTGAAATCTGTGCGATTTCCTAATGGATATGCTTCAAACCTTGGGAGATGTGTGGATTTGAATGAATGCAAGTTGATAGGTTTGAAGAGTCATGATTATCACATATTTATGGAAAGAGTTAAGTAATTTCCTTCATGATATTTGCTCAACAGTGTTAAAAGCATCACACATGGAGAAACTAGAGAGAGATATTCCAATCATTCTTTGCAACTTAAAAAGGATATTTCCTCCATCGTTTTTTGATTCAATGGAGCATCTCTTAGTTCACTTACCTTATGAGGCCAAAGTTGCAGGTCCCGTCCAATTTCGATGGATGTATCCATTTGAGAGGTAAAATATTTTTTAAATAAATTTTAAAATACTTTATTATATATTATGTTCTGATAAACTTCTTTCTATTGCATCTAGGTTCTTATATCATTTGAAGAAAAAAGTGAAGAATAAGGCATGTGTTGAAGCTTCAATTTGTAATGCATATATTGTGGAAGAAGTGACAACATTTGCATCATACTATTTTGAGCCGCACGTGCCGTGCAAGAGGCGGAGAGCAGGAAGAAATGATGAGGGCCCCGTTGATCCCAATTGCAAATCATTCTCTATTTTCAATTATCTTGGTCGACCAAGCGGGGCATGTAAGTTTCGTTATTTAACAGACGAAGAATGGCGGGCAGCCCATACATATATTTTACTGAACTGTCCAGAAGTGGAGCCATACTTCGAGTAAGTGTACATTTGTATATATATATATTGTGTGTCAAACATTTGCTAATATATAAATGGTATTTTGTAATAGGATTTTCCAAACTTCAATGTATGGACTACCACCAAATGAGTTTGATCGTTTGTGCGATGAAAAATTTGCAGAATGGTTCAAAACATATGTAAGTTGCCTTATTTATATTTTATACATCATTATTAAAATATATATTATTGACTTCGCGTGTGTAACATTAAGTTCACAGTAATCATGACCAAGTTGAAGAGCATAGATTGGTATATCATTTGTCATGGGGTCCAAATTCAAGAGTACGAAGTTGGCCAGCATATTTCATAAACAGGTATAATTTTCATACTCAAGAATATGGAATGGGAAAAGCCACAATGAATAGTATTGTGTGTGTTCGATCATCAAATGGTGGCAGTGCAAAAGATGACTTTTATGGCTTGTTGGATGAAATTATAGAGACAAAAAATCATTTTGGTCGCTAATTTCTAGTATTTCGTCGCTAATTACTAGTTTAGCGACAAAATGCAATTGGTCGCTAATTTTTGCAACGAAAAAATGGTTTTCGTCGCTAATTTTTGCAACGAAAAATGGTTTTCGTCGCTAAATGTTAATTTAGTAATTTCTGGTTTAGCGACGAAAATACTTTGTCGTCGTGAATTATTAGATTAACGACAAATTGAAATTGGTCGCTAATTTTTGCGACGAAAAATGATTTTCGTCGCTAAATTTTGCGACGAAAAATGATTTTCGTCGCTAAATTTTGCGACGAAAATGATCTTCGTGGCTAATTTTTGCGACGAAAAATATTTTCGTCGCTAATTGATAATTAGCGACGAAAAACTAATTTCGTCGCTAATTATTAGTTGAGCGACAAAATAAATTGTTCGCTACTTTTGCGACGGAAAAACGATCTTCGTCGCAAAAATTTGCGACGAAAATGATATTCGTCGCAAATTTTTGCGACGAAAATGATATTCGTCGCTAATATCATTTTCGTCGCAAATTTTGTGACGAATATCATTTTCGTCGCTAATTGTTAGTTTAGCAACAATATGAAATTGGTCGCTAATTTTTGCGACGAAAAAACGATTGTCGTCGCTAAATTTTGCGACGAAAGATTTTTTTCGTCGCTAAATTTTTGCGACGAAAAATGGTTTTCGTCGCAAAAATTTGCGACTAATTTCATTTCGTGGCTACACTATTATCGATCAACATATTTGGGGGCATCAAATGGTCTACCGGTCTGGATTTTGAGTTCTCAATATTTTGTAGTTTGCCGGGATTTTTGGCGCAACGGGACGGGGCGAAGACATGAAGAGCTAGCTTTCTAAAAAGACGGTGATTTTCTTGCAAGTGTCGTAATGGGGACAAAGATTCACCAAACTTAAATGACGAAGTAACGTTAACACAGAAGAAAAGTGACGTTGAACTTCACTCATGAAAAGTAAATCTCACCTTCTTCTTCTCGTCTCCTTCGGCTTTTTTAGTTTAGTCAATTAACGCTCAAACAAACTGACTCGTCCCAAAGTGTCGAAAATGCCCTCGGCCCATATTATCCATCAATTTATCTCCGTAATCCATGACGTCAGTAGCAAGGAGTCACTCAGCCAACGGGATGGCAATTTCGTGATAAAATGGCTAAGCGAGACTCTTAACAACGACACTAAGCTCCCTCGCTCTCTCTCACTCTCTTTCCTTTTTCCTTTGTGTCCATTGGAAGGTGCTGTACTGCTCTCTCTCTCTCTCTCGTTCTTTGATTCTCTCACTCCTCGCTCCGCCGGAAGCATGGCGGTTTCCGGCGAACAACGACCTCCCGACAGCTCTCTCCCTCTTGAACTATTATCGATCGACATATTTGGGGGCATCAAATGGTCTACCGGTCTGGTTTTGGGGCTGCGATACAACTGAAAATGCACATCCCCAGACTCTACTCACTGAACGAGAAGGCAAGGGCAAAACCAGCAATTCATCATAATAAGAATATATATATAAAGGCGGATAACACAAAAAGAGAAAAGTTAATCCATGATCACATCAAAGGTATCGGGCACCAATGAGATTGCAAACTCCTTAGAACCATCATTCATGTCCCTGCTGTTATTAATCAGCGTGGGATCGGGGGGTTTATGTTCCTTATGCACCTTATTATCCAAACTTCTAGCAACGTAAGTCATTGGTGCTTGCTATTAATCATCGAGATAACGGATTCAGCGACGACCGGAACCGGTCGTCGGAAACTGATTAGCGACGACCGGAAGGGGTTCGCGCTCTGGAAGACACGTTCAAAAGAGGAGAAGTGGAAGACATGCACTTATAATACCGCAAGCTTCATCAGAAGGCTAGGGAATATGCACCGTTATTGTCACTAATAATGCGAAAGGAGGAAAGCAAGCTGGAGAGAAAGAGGATCCACTCATTCTCTTTCCATGGACCGAAAGCAAAAGAGGCCGTTACGCGAGATTTTTTAGTGGATGGCCGAAAGAACGAGACACGGCAGCGCTGGAAAAAGAAGAGTGGAAGAAATGGTGAAAAAAAAAAAGTGGAATGTCATGCTCCCACTCGGAGGAAAAGAGACGAGGGGGAGAGAATATAAAAAAGGAGAAGAGGACAAAAGGGATGCAAAAGAGAAAATGAGTGGAGGACACACTCATGATGGAGCATAGTGGAACCGAAAGCAGTAAAAAAAATGAAAAAGCTGGAGGAGGTGGCTGACATTCGGTGGGCGGGTGCTCTTATTAGCGACGACCGGTTCCGGTCGTCGCAAACTGATTAGCGACGACCGGTTCCGGTCGTCGCAAACTGATTAGCGACGAACGGAACCGGTCGTCGCAATAAGTTCTGTTTTTTGCGAGAGACCAGAACTGATCTCGCAAAATCACTTCTGTTTTTTGCGCCCAGATCTGCACTTTCGCTCAAGGCTCGCTCGTCGCTCGCTCGCTCGTGTGCACTTTCACTCGCTCGCTCGTCTCTCGCCCGGCCGCTCGCCGCTCGTCCGGCCGCTCGCTCGCTCGCTCGTCTCTCACCCGGCCGCTCGCCGCTTGTCCGGCCGCTCGCTCTCTCTCTCGAAAGGACCCGAATCCGTTAGTTCCTTAAGCCCTCTTGTTGCATTGCTGTCATAGATTGATCTTGGTAGAGTTTTGGAAGAAAGTGGAAAAGGGCATCTATCTTCACCAGTTCTTGTTGATCTAGGAGTTAGAAAATCAATCTTATTAGTGCACGGGTAGTTATGCACACTCACCCTGGGAAGCGGTCAGAGTCTTTCCTTCGAAGACACCAAACTGTAGCTGTCTCCTTTCCATTTTATAACAATTTCCAGTCGGTAATTGACGAAAGATCAAGCTAAATCATTCCCAATCTTGTTGGGGCGGATGGCGATGTTAACTTCAGTGGATTTGAGCGAAGGATTAAAAAAAAAATGTTTGCCGTTTACGTCACATAATGGGAGTGCACATTGAGAAGAAAAAAGATTTGAGAGGGCCGAAGGAGAGAAGGAACGTGAGAGAGAGTGAAAAGGGAGGCTGGTTCTCCCTGTTTTTTTTTTTCATAGCTATTCCACGGAAGAAAACACTAGAGAGAGAGAGAGAGAGAGAGAGAGAGTTCAGCCTATAGACCCTTCGGTGGTCCCAACTTCCGCTGGTGTCCCTGTTGCCTTTTGCTTTTGCTCTAACGACGATCTTTAGGCTCAGACCACTGCTGCACCGCCTCTGCTCAGACCAAGATCTCAGTGGTTTGAGCGAGTTCTTCCTAGCATTGATCGAGATTTAATTTGCTGCTGCTCAGGCTTGACTTTGTCACCGTTTGGTGGTGCAAAATCCTTGCTGATTGGTGCTTAAAATAGCTGCCGTTGGTGCCGTTTCCACTGCTGTCCAGACCAAAAAAACTTGCTGTTTGGAGTTCAAATTGTTGCAGTTCAGTAACTGGGGTCCTTGGTTTTCAAACTGAGACATTACCAACTATTGGTGTTGAAACCTCAACAAATTCAGAGCAAATTTCACTCCAAAGGAGACTGTTTTGGGTGCAAACATCAAGTGCGCGCGTGCTGGAAAATCTGCTTGGGAAAGGACTTCCTTGTTAGTTCGAAGCGACACAATTCGTGGCTGCGAGGTGTGTCTCATCAAGGCCTTAGATTGGTGCAAATCCAAGACTCCTAGGCGTGCGCAAGTCCTTGGCCGATCGGATTTGAGTAATTTGTTTGGCGCTCAAGTTTGGTTGGATCAACAATTAGGTAATATTTTTTATCTCACAATATTCTGAAAATATTTGAACATGAGTGAATATTTGATTAATATCACGTGAGTGGAAATAAATAGAAATTTGGAAACATGCTTAGTGATTTTGCCGTTTACGATGTCGCCATTGTGTACCCATAGACACGTAATACTAACTAAAGATGTTTGCCTGTTTGGCAGAAAATTTATTGGGGAAAATACTTCTTTATTTTTTAGCATTTCGATCGTTAAAGAAAATGAGTCACCCGAAAATATTTTTACATAAAGTTTTGCCGCTTGTCAACAAATGCCTGAGCGCATATTTAAATACCTCAATAAAGAAAGATTGTCATTTTCAATGCATTGTCTCTCCTTAAGAAGACCACTTTTCAATGCATTGTCCTATTTATTATGCTGCAGCAGACTTGATCAAATGGGGAAGTACTAGTTTTCTAGGTTTGTTTAAGATCTACCACTCCATGGGGATAATAATCATGCTTTTCTTTTTATGCTCATGCAATTACTATCACTCTAATACATGTGAGGTTCTTTCATTGCTTTTATATATTTTCATTATAGTTTCCTTGGCTAAGGAAGGAAACAAGGAGGACAAAAACACCATTTCCACTGCTCGATCATTATTTGAATTTGGTGTAGCTATCTGAAACAAAATGGTAAGTTTCATGATTTATATCATTATGTATCCCTAATACATGTTTATGTTGTTGAAGATATTTGTCTAACCTTCCTACTTGTCAGTATAAACGTGGAGGTCACATGCGTGGTGCAGTTTCACAAAGAAGACCAGCCTCTTCCGCTTGCTCGACCTCGTCCCCGTCCCTTTCCTCTTCCCCCCTTCTTACATCTAACCCTCAACCACTACATACTGATGGACAACATGGACACATTGGCCATTCCTTCGATCCTCAAGAACATATTATGGGAGGACTTGGACACATGCATACTGAATCTCCTTCAGTTTCAATTCCTCCAGTTCCATCTCCTTCAGTTCCATCTCCTTCAATACAACAGTCGAATGATGAGGAAAACACAGGTGAAGAAGATACCCGATTCATGATATGCCCATATGGAGATTCGTAAGTATTTTATTTTATCGAAATCTGTAATATTTAGGGTCATCTTTTCATTTCGATTTAAGATATGGATGTCAATTGAATTGTTTATATCGTTCTAACCTGTTTGCAGATTCACGGATGCTACGTATGTTGTGAGGCAACTTAATAAAATAATCAATAACTATTGGAGGGGGGAGTGGATTAGTTACAGTAGCGCTCCAAAAGAAGTAAAGAATTTGTGGTGGAATGAGTTCAAGGTAAGTTTTCCCATTCTATTTTCTCACGAACTAAGTTCGATGTAAGCAAAGTTGATTATTTTTCTATTGGGTGCAGCGGAAATTCAGGTGGGATGAAATAGAAGAGGAGGAAGTTAAGAGAATTTTCAAGAAGAAAGCCGGTGATCACATACGAAATGTGATGAATAGAGCTAAGACAAGACAAGTGAAGCCAGATTTCATTACAGGTGACAGTTGGACAGAAATGAATAAAACTTGGGAAAATGAAAGAAATAAGCAAAGAAGTGAACAGAATAAGAAGAATCGAGCTTCTAGTTCTAGTGAAGGGTCTGCCACATATGCTGGGGGCTCTATCACCGTTGGGGAGCATAGAAAAAGAATGGTAAGTTTGTTAAACTTGTTGTAAGTTAATTTAATTCTATTACTCATTTATGTGTATATTTTATAGGCAGATGAATTGGGGATGGAACCTACATATACGGCTACATTTGAGCGCACATTTCAAAAAAAGGATAAGACATGGACTGGCGATCGAGCAAAAGCTATTAAGGTATGTAAGGTTAACTAAAATGAAAATAATTAATGTTTTTAATATTTACGGTAGTTATATATATGAAGTTATTTTATTTTCATCTATATTGTTAATGTAGGAAAAATATGATGAACTTTTAATGAGTACTGCTAGTGGTGGTGATGGTGTTGATGGGTCTGAGACATCGGGTGGAGGGTCTGACAATATGGAATTATGGGTGGAGGCATCGGGTGGGATGAAAAAAGGCAAAATATTTGGGATGGGATCCTTGTCAAGGGTATATTCAACAAAGATTGCTGGAACTTCATCATCTAATGCCGCCGTTTCAAGGAGGACACGAATTGAGGAGCAAATGACCCAAGAATTGAGCCAACTGAAACATCTACTTGTACAGAAGGATGATGAAATACAAAAGGTCAGAGAAGAATTGACAGAACAATTCTCACAACAATTGTCACAGAAAGATGAACAAATCAGATCTCTACAATCTCAGACGCAATTGATATTGCGACACCTCAACCTCAATCAAAATCAGGTTCCTCCGTACCTCCCACTAATGAAATAGGTGATGGGCACAATGCTGAGCGACACAATGATGATGAGATTGCTGCTGATGATGATGATTTTGTCAGTCGTTTCATTAATTAAACGGTAAAGGACTTGCTTATGATTAAGCATATATGTATATGTTTGTTATGGTTGCTTAATAATATATGGCTGATTACATTTCTGAAGGAGATATATGCGGGGGAGGAGCTTCTAGCTTGGTGCCTCGAGAGTTATTCCATATAGAAAGGTACAAATTGCAGTCTTTCTATGCTCCTTGTGCTTACGGTAATTGTTTTGTCTCTCTTTTTCAATCGAGTTCTTTTTTTTCCAATTATGATCCTTATGCTTACGGTGATTGTGTTGGAAGTCAGTCAAAATTATACCTTGGCAATGTTGGAAATGGAGCTGCTATGAAACTTGTTAACATGATCATGGGAAGGTGCTGCAGATTTTTTTCTTCTCCTATTTCATCTATTTCATAAATGATTTGCTGATCATTGTAAATGAGAAAAATCCATATGTATAAATACATTATTGACTTCTTCAAGAATTTTACATTTTTCTTTGAGTTAATGGTTTCCTTCTCCTCTATGAAATTTGAAAGCAAGTGAAGACCAACAAAGCACTGGTTTTTATGTTTTGTGTGAAGAAAGACTTTCAGAGGAGAGCATTCAATAGTTAAGTTGGCATTATTATCTTGTGATGAAAAAGCTCGAGTTCTTAAGGGGTTTCCATCATCTTGATGTATAATTTCAGTTTTTTTTTTCTGCAAAGTTTCCAAGGTTTGAAATATCCTCTCCTGGTAAAACGGCTAGCTTGTATGGTTATATCAGGCGCAACATCCAGCGACTGCCTTGACATACTTCAACTTGCTTATTTGTCTCCTGAGATGATATCTGAGGTGAGAACCTTGTGGCTGACTTCTTTTATTCTGAAATTTCAATTCTGATGGATGTGTGGTTTATTATAAAAGTTTTATTAAACTGCTGTAATGTTTCCTCTTCCGCACTGATTTTTCTTATTGTGCTAAAGAATGTTTGAGACTAAATTCGAAGGACCAGAGCCTTTTATCATATGTTGACCTGTCTCCTTTAATGAAAAGCCTCAGCCCTTAACGACTGAATGCTCCTCCTTAAATTTGTTTGGTGCCGTTGGTTCTCAAGAAGGCTATGTGCAGCGCTACCTTTTCCATGTAAAGCATAATGTGCTTTCCTTTACGAATTCGTAAGGTAAAAGCTTGAAACTTTTAAAAACCAATTTTAGAAATTGTCTTCATCATTTGAAAAAAGAATTTATCTGTTAACAATTAGCAGGAATCTTGTTGGACTTCCTTTGACCTTCCGAATTAATGTGATTAGATGGAGGAAGGGTTCAGATTCCTGAAGTGTGCCTTCGCAGATGCTCATGTGAAGGACGAGCAGATAGCAGGTATCCTTAACGCAGCAATAATTTTCATTTTTCCTTGTTTGTTTTGTATCTTGCCCTTTGTCATTCTTATGAGAATGATCGTCTTTGACATTTCTAGTTCTGACTAAGCAATGGTACACTACCTTGCTTGCACGGATTCGTATCAATGCATTTCGTGTAGAGGTGGTTGGAGGATCGTTTGAGGATTTGCTTTCAATGGCCACGGCATCTGTAGAAGCTGAAGCTGCTGTTGGAAATGCGGTTTACATGCTTCCTTCATTCTACAATCATGACTGTGGTACTTCCCTGCCCCTATTCCTGGTAATTGTTGCAAACGAGTTCCTAACAGAACCCGGCTTGTTTGCTCGATGCAGGCCGGACGAGATCTTAAATACATGAGTTTGTCAATGAGTGGGTGCTTTTGCTTGGGTGCTCTGTTGCTCTCGGTAGGGGTCTGGAGCTTACTTTCCTACTATGAAATTTTATGATGTCTTTCAGTTTTTCTTTTTGTCTGATTGCCCTAACATTGCTCGCTACTTTTTGTTGTAGCTCTTGTGCAACAAAGGATTTGGATTGCCAGGTTGCTGTTGTGCACTTGTAGGATTTCAATGGGTATGGCTAAATTCTTGCTCCTTGGCTTCTCATTCTTGCATTAGTCCCTTGGAGACTGAATTTTTCATGTGGGACATGTATTTTTTTGGATTCGGCTTATTCGTGTGATAATGTCAGGCCCGACTTTTCCTCGCTCTCCACCGCCTGCTATCTTCAGATGACGTACTTCATGACAATGATTCAGTCCAATCCAGGCCGAGCCACTTGGGAGCTACGTAGCTTCACATCCATGTCTAATTCGTGCCATCAACAGATGAGCGACCACGAAGCAGGAAGAAGTCATTGAATTGAGCTAATGAAATTTCCGAAGGAGAGAATTTTGTACACAGATGAGAATTGCCGTGAATCTGTTCATGGTACGTTGGACAAATTGTTAAAAGTTTGATTGTTTCCAACATTTGATTAGACATGTCAAAATAGTTCATAGATCCATTTCTTATTGGATATTTGATGAGCTGATTTGTTTATATTGGTTGGTTATATTCAGTAAATAGGTCATAAATTGATTTAAAATGGTTAGAGCCAAAATAATATGGGTCTTAATAGTAGAGCTATCAAATGAGTGAGTCGGGTTGAATATGGTGCGACATACACTTCTCAGGTTTTGATATTTATATATTTATGCATGTTTTCTGTGGAGAAAAGATAAAATTGTGGTTGGGCAAGTATAACAACAATCGTCGCTCATTTTATCGTCGGGAGGCCCCTTCAAATGTATAAAAGCCAATTTCGACGCAACTTTCGTGGCAAACGCCATTGCTAGCCTTCGTCTCTTTTGACCCAAAAAAAAAAAAACCGTCGTCGCTAATTTAGCGACTAAGGATTTTTTGGTAGCAAAATTCGTTGCTAATTAGCGACGAAAGACCAAAATTTCGTCGTTACTATTTTCGTCGCAAAGTTCGTGGCAAATGCCGTTACTGAAAATTCGTCGCTAATTAGCAACGATTTTTGCCACAAATAGTGTTCGTCGCAAATTAGGAACGAATCCATTTTCGTCGCAAACTTCGTAGCAAATGTCGTTGCTAAAATTTTGTCGCTAATTAGCAACGAATTTTGCCACAAATAATATTCGTCGCAAATTAGCAACAAATCCATTTTCGTCGCTAAATCAAAAATTTCGTCGCTAAATTTTGTGACGGACTTGCCGGCGAAATTATTTTATTCCCTATTTTCGTCGCAACTTTCGTGGCAAATTTCGTCGCCAAATCTTCGTCGCTAATTAGCGACGAATTTTCCTACGAATATGTTTCGTCGGAAATTGGCGACGAATTTTGCCGCAAAAAAATTTCGTCGCAATTTAGAGATTAGCCACGAATATGTTGTCATCGCAAAATTCGTCGCAAATAAATTTAGCGACGAATTTTCCCACGAATTTGTTTCGTCGTAAATTAGCGACGAATTTTGCCGCAAAAAAATTTCGTCGCAATTTAGCGACGAAAATTGAAATTTTTCGTCGCTAAATTTTGCGACGCCTAATTAGCGACGAATATTTTCGTCGCAAAATTCGTCACAAAGTAATTTAGCGACGAATTTTTATCAAAAATTTCGTCGCTAATTCCGTTGCTAAAATTTGTAAATGTTTCGTGCAAGTTTTGCAAGGCCAATTAGCGAAGAATATGTTTTGTCGTAAGCTTCGTCGCTAATTCCGTTGCTAAAACCTGGTTTTTTTGTAGTGGTAACAATATAAGAGCTCAAGAAAGGAAATTGACAAATGTAACACGATCCATGTTCAGACAAAAGGAGTAGGTGTTCAGGAGCGAGCGTTCGAGATTCAACACCTCTCCATTGGGAGCCAAGAAGCAGCTCCGATTTACAACGTTCGTATTGAACTTGGATTGCTTCTTGGATAAGTCTAACTTTTGGTTAAAAAGAAAACAGCGAAAGCTCATTTTGAAGATATGTGCACATGTTAACAGTCTTAATAAATGTCAGCTTTGGGGAAAGCCACACATAGTCAGAGAGGCCAAGAGCAAAGGTGTAAGCTTCAGGAAAGCCTCCAACAGTGAGAGATTTAGCATAAAGGTCACCAAAACAAAGATGAGTTTTAGAGAAAAGAGGCGACGCAGCCCAAGTAAACATGGAGAAAGAGTTGCTCTCCGTGAGTAAGAGATGAATCGAATAAGTTGAGATTGTGTCTCTATATGAGCTAGTGAGCTTTCAGTACTTAAATAGTGTGAGAAAAATATATTATAATAGTGAGCATAAGATTTATATGTGTATATTGGTATAAGGAGTGTGTTTTGAGTTGTCTATTATAATCTTTCGTGTCACCAACACATTGCTTCCACGACCCCAGTAAGTTTTTTATTCTGATTTAACCAAGAATTTATTGCTCTTACCCAAAAAAAAAAATCATCCTTAAGTACCAAATAAGACCTAAAAAAATCGTTGGAGGCAAATGCGACGGAGCCAACACAATAAACTTTTTGCAACAAACAAATTTTGTTGCATTTGTCAAGACCAGTCAAAATAGGTCTCAAATCCATTTATTAACTCAATTTATTGAAATGAGCCTTATATAAGCCGCCTGAAATTCGACGAGGTTAATCGTAATGGGTTCCAAAACGAAAAGCCAAAAACAAATGAATTTAAATGGGTAAGTCGTAAATTCATTTACAACCAACTTAGTAAATAAGGATCATGACTTGCTAGGCAGCCCATCTTTGTTCTTCTTCTTCACTCGACCATCTTAGACTCTCTTCTCTTTCTCTCCCTCTCCGATTCCACGCATTTGATTCTCGAGCTTTTCCCTCCTCTTTAATCCCAACCGGCAGGTTTCACTATCTCCGGCTTCGTCCTCACCCAACTCCGGTGGCCCTCTGAGTGCTAACGCTACTACGAGAGCGTCTTGCCGGTATTTTTCGCTCTCGATTCGATGGCCACCCCTTTTGAATGATGTTGTAATTGGGCTGTTTTGTTTGGAGCAAAGTCTATTACGTGATGGGGCCTATTTCTTTTTAGTAATTTCAGTCTAATTTGACTTTCTCTTTTTGGGAAGTCTATTATTGATTGGTTTGTTTGGAGTTAGTTTGCCTTTTTGATGGCTCGTGCATCATACCTTGTAAGGAGATTCTTTTATTTTGTAAAGATGCGAAGGCGGGGCTGAAGTTGATTGCTAGTTGGGGTGGATTTTGAAACTTTTGTTGTTGTTGGAGTTGAAAATCTACCTAATAACTTGGCTTTTCTATCGGTTGAATGGTCACATATTGGAAACTTTTCAAGAGAAAGCCTTATGAAGAGAAGACTATTTGTCGACGATTTTGTGCAAGTGCCTGCCATAAAATTAGATGCTGGGGAAGTTCTTGCTCGTAATTCATTTTGCTTGTGATCACTGGTGGTTGAGACTTTCACTCCAGGGCTTTTGAGTAGTCCACGTTATCATTACGCAAGTTATGCTCAAAGGTTGCGTTCGACAGTTCGAATTTCTGTCCGAATAGGAGAAAAAATTATCTTATTTGGTCTTTAGCAACATCCTTCAAAATGGATAAACTCGGATAGATCTGGATTAAATGCTTGATAAGAAATCCATGCTAAGAGCGGGATAAACCCGAATTGGAAAAAAAAAAAATTGAAAATAACTTAACGACTTCGATTCCATCAACATCTCACGCGACCGCTCCGCCGGTGCCGTCTCTGTCACTCCTCCGCCCTTGATTCCCGCTCTAAGGCCAACCCCCTCGAGCCCATCAAGATCGTCCCTTGCAACCTTTGCATCTTCACTGTCAATTCCCTCCTTATCCCTTATGGCTTTGACCTCATGGCCTCCACCGATATGTGCTCGCTTATCTCCAGGTCCATTTACTCATTACGTTGGTACTCATTAGGGTTATTCATCGTTTACAAAAAAAAAAAAAAAAAAAAACACTTAGCAATAGTGACAAGCGCTGAACAAACTGCTGAAATTAATGTCTCAAATTTGAATGCGATTGATCAACACCCTATTCAAAGTCGTAATTCGTTTCATGATTTATAGATGGCTTGTGCCATATTTTCACCCCCACCTTCACACCCCAGTCCACAACCCGACCCTCGAGTCCCTTCACTAACTTGACAAAATGGGTCCATGAAACTGTTCATTCTTCAAAAACAACAATTTAAGGAGAAAAATTGCTAAAAATGGATCTGGCATCGAATATGAGTTGCTAAATTCACATTACACATAAATGGGTCAAAACGGATTAAATAAGTTAACTTATGTCGAACTATTTCCATTCAACTTGATTCCCCCGTATGATGAAACTACATTGGGGACTAATTTTGCACCTAAGATGACAAAAGATATATTGTGGCCTTATCCCACTATCTTTTTTTGTAGTGGGAACGAAATTTAGGTATAAATTTTGTTGGTTAATAAAAATTTAGATTAAAAATAGAAATCCAAAGGTAACTCGATACAAAAAGGTTTAAGAATTCCCTCCTTACTCCAAGAGAATTCACTAAATATAAATTTCGCATCTCGGATGATTATAAAAGATAAATGTAATCTATAAATAATTTTTTTTATCTATACTTTACTTACGAATCATTGAATTTTTTTGCTTTATCATACAGACTCTACCCAAAAAAAGAAAAAAACCTCAACACTCTATCCATGTTTGTATGTACCGAATTTAGAGGACTTGATTACCGAAAAAAAAATCAGAAGAGAATTCGCAAAAAGCGTTTGAGATATAGAAAAAATCTAAAACGGGAGTAAACTACAAAAAATTTCATGATTCTCGACTATAATCAAGTAGCAACCTCAATATTCCAAGAGCAACATAAAACCCGACCCGTAAAGAAAAATAATCGAATTCGAGATCCGATGGGCCGGACTTGAACTTAAACCAGCCCGATTGATAAAGCCCGTTTGCTCTCTCTCTCTCTCTCTCTCTCTCTCACACACATCGGTTGAGATCCTCAAACGCTTTCAGCGTCAGCTGCTTCAGCTCGAGCAACAATCCTCCTCTCCCTCTCTCTCTCTCTCTCCGTCTTCGCTCGGCGCAGTGACTCGAAGCCTCCCTCCGACGACAATGCTCGCCCGCCTGGCCACGAAGCGCCTCCATGAGATCCGCCAGGTTTTGCGTCAATCTCCTCAGGTTCCCCCTCCCGATTCCCTCTCTCTTTTGTCTTCTCCTCTTTTCTCGACGAAATCCTCCGATTCCGCCACTGATCGATCTCGTCATCATTGTTTCATCAGGTCTCTCGGTCGTTTTCGACTGCTTTGAACTACGTGAGTTGATATCCGACATGTTTTTGAGTTTTTTTTTTTCTCCCCCCCACTTTTGAGTCAATTCAGTGAGCGCTTGGACTATGGCTGATGAGTGGAATGTTTTGGCGCATGATGCAGCACATTGATTCGCCAGATAACAATCCGGACCTGCCATGGGAGTTCTCGGATGCCAGTAAAAACGAGGTAAACTCCAATTACCTTCAGTTTGTTGATTTCCGATCAATTCCTTGTTTCTTTATGTTAGAGGCAATGAATTTATTGTGCAAGTGGACCCAACTTAAGTTCCTGCTTTTTTGCTATATTTATGAGTCTTTTCAGTATGTGAATGGGCTGTTAGATAATACGGTTTAAATCTTCATTACTTGGGTTGAATTTGAAAAAATGATAGGAATTTCTTGTTGAGGGAGAATTAGCTGTCTTTTTGTAACATCAGAGATTTAGAAAACGTTGTTTCATGTGGCTTCTAAGATCTATGTGCTTGGCATATATGACCAAATTTATGCTCAGAACTGTCAAACTTTTGGCAATAAGCTTTTATAGACAAGTGGTGATTCTCGGACTTTGTGGCAAATAGAATTCCTTTAGCGTCCTTTATACTAGTCATCATTGTGCTACCTCTTCATGGGAAAGCCATTGTATGCAACGTCAAGTGTGAAAGTTGCTCCCTTGAATCTTCTTTTGATGCTTCTGTTTTTAACTGATTATTCTAGAATAAAGATGGCCTTATATAACTGTGTGAATGTAATTGGAGGGGCCTTGCACTGTATACCTTCTCCGTTGATGCAATTCCTATAGCTCTAAGTCATTATACCTGGCTCATATGTGTTTTTATTTGAAACTTAGGGAGGTGAGGGCATTGGGCATAATTATTCAGGCCCAACAAGAAAAATAAAGTGTACTTTTCCACTAGTTTCCATTTCAAAGCAAGTGCCTCTACGGATTTTCTTACAGGTGTTAATGCTGCCGGCAATAGCATTCCCTTTCTTCAAGTACCATTTGGATAGGCTCACCATAATCTTGATGGATGTTGGGCCTTTTTCTTTTCTGAGATTCGTTTCTTAATGACAAGTATTTCTTGAGCGGCCATAAATGATTCATAACTCGTAGAGATCCATTGGGAAGCCATAAATGTATGTTTATATTCATTTTCTTAAATTGCTTGCTGATTGGAGTCCATATCACCCATGCATCTGTAGGTTAAGGAGATATTGTCTCGCTACCCATCTAATTACAAGCAGTCGGCTGTTATCCCCCTGCTTGATCTTGCACAACGGCAGCATGGAGGGTGGATTCCAGTTTCAGCAATGAACGCGGTATGCTATCGTTGATTCGAAAAATGTCTACATGCATGTATTCTTTAAAATATTCACCTAAGGGAGAGTTAATTTAGTTGCTCTTTCGAGAGGTAAGGTATATTTGACATTGTGTCATGTGTATGTGTCTGCTGATATCCCTAGAGTGATGAGTTCTATCTATCAGAAGGAAAAAACACCTAGAATGATGAGTTCGTGAGATGTGTCTTTAGTTACATAGCTGTCTTTCTCATGTGTATCTTTTTTTGTGACATGATCTTGAGATTCTTTTTTTCGTGATCATGGTATGATAAAGAGATCCGTAGGGATTTGTAATACAGGTATCAAGATCATAGCATTCAGGCTATGATGTTTCTTTTTCTCTTAGATTTTAGACTGTAATGCAGTAAACTATCTTGTTGGAACAAGAGGTGAAAGGGAAATGCCACAGGAAGCAAATATCACATTTCAAGTTCCGTATTTTACTGAAGATTCTGGGTTATTCTTATCAAACTCAAAGGTCATGTGCTTAGATGCATAATAGGACGCCATCTTATGTATTTTAACCTATGTTTATTATTTATTTTTATTTTGCCGTGGAGGTAAGGTTCAAAGTTCCGAAGTTCTTCAAAATGTTATCCATAACTCCTCCAAGTCCAATCACTTTTGATGATATGGACTAGGCAAAACTGTTCGAAAAAATTTTCCCAAACTCAATTTTGGAAAATGTTGATTATGGTGTATATACTTCTTTTGAATGTCAGTTATTGTCAGGACTATATGCTTCTGTAAAATCCATAAATCTTAATGTCTGCTAATCATTTTTTTTTTTATGCGTGTGTTGCTATAGTGGTAGTTTGTTTGGTGCATCTCCTGTTGCCTGGTCTGTGGGTGTTTAGATGATTTATAGCAGATCTGGATAGCCACTATCTAATTTACTTTGTACCCTTACACGTTAGACGAGGACACTTTCCTTGATGTCCCTTGATCGATAAGCTTACACATTGGCAAAGCATGTAATGAAGATTATACATTCACCCAGAATTTGAAGGCGTGTGTTCTCTCCACAATCAAGTTGCAACTATTAATAGTCAGTACAGTTCAACCCATGATATGTTAGGATGCTTTTAAGCTGGCAAGGATCCACAAAAGAATGCCTATCAATTGTAAAAGGAAAAGCCATGCTGGCTTTTTTAACAACCTTGTGTATATGTGCTGAAGTCTGAGCAGCTGGCACGGATGTATTAACTATTGAGGAGGTTTCTCTTATACACACATGTGCTCATCAGTTGAAGTAACTATGATTTCCCCTTTGTTTTTCCTTATATTTGTTGATCTTTCCAGTTCTCATTTCATTTTTGTGATGTGAACCATTTGCAAATAGAATTGAAGATAAATGGATTTGATAACAGAAAACAATGTTAAATTTGATTGCTAGTAAATAGTTATAAAAATTTATCTTTGACGAGCAACGGCAATTGCACCTATCAAAGCAACTGAAAGAATTATGGAAATGAGTTCAAATGGAAGAAAAAATCTGTTGATAAATGAATTCCAATTTGTTGACTATTCCCTATCAAATCTTGCTCAATAATCTGGTTTGACTTGGGCCTCAATCTTGTTTGCCAAGGATTAGGTTGTAAAATTTTTGAACTGATCTGTTTTGTGCTATTGCTTATTTGACATTCATGCTGTGGCCTACCTACATTTAGTCGTTTGATTTAGTCAAGAGAAGTACTTCAAGGAAATGTTTTCCTGGGAAGAAGGGAACTTCTTTTATGCTTTTAGCTCTGTCATGTGGAAAGGTATTGTTGTTTAGTTGTCTAGGATGCCAAAAATTCTTGCTGGAAGCATCTTATTGAGTATGAATAGTTGAAGACTACATTTGTTAATGGCATCCATAATATGAAGCGATAATTTTTCCTATATACCCGGTGGAAAGAGTGTACGACTGCACTGAGAAACTGCATAACTCCTCTTTAGCCAGTATTCATGGAGTACTTTTTTGTTTCCAGTAAAAAGTAGCACACAAGTACCCCACTTGTTACTGCCGATATAAGAAAACAAGAAGAAAAAATGCTCACATTCACACCAGTGCCCAAGTCACTTCCGGGAGAGGGTTAGAAGATCCTACCAGTCCCTGCTCATTTCTAAAAGCTTGCACATGTTCTTTATCGTGCTTAGATGCCTTATCACATACTTGCTGTCTTACCCCCCCAAATTATATGTGCCTTGGTGTTTGGTTCAGCATATACAAACTTTAGCTATCAAGTCTGTCTCGCTCTTGTTATACAGTTACTTGACTGTCTTGTCGATGTCTAATCATACAGATTTGATGCTTTAATGTTCATGGAGAAACATGATTTTGTTTGATTATGTGCCTAGGGAAGTTAAACTAGTCAGAATAAGTTTATTATGAATATGTTTCATTGGTTCAGGTTGCTAAGGTCATAGAAGTTGCTCCTATCCGTGTGTATGAAGTTGCAACCTTTTATTCGATGTTTAACCGGACAAAGGTGAGAAGCAAAATCCATCTGTGCCCTTGAAATCACAACTCGTCAATACATTATCTTATTTTACTGTGTTGTAGGTGGGCAAGTACCACCTGTTGGTCTGTGGCACGACCCCTTGCATGATTCGTGGTTCACGTGAAATTGAATCAGCCTTACTGAAACACTTGGGAGTGAAGCGCAATGGCAAGTCTCATGCAATGCCATGATGTCCTACTAAATATAGCAAACAATTGTTTATTTGATGTCATGATAATATCAAGAGACCAACAACTTCCCTGTTCTCTTGATGCGCAGAAGTGACCAAGGATGGTTTATTCTCTGTTGGGGAAATGGAATGCATGGTCAGTATATGGAGACTTATACATAAGTCTGGCATCTGTTTTGTATGCATAGAGTGGCATACTCACCATCTTTTATTTCTCTTGATGAGTTATGTAGCTTATATGCAGTTGAAGGTTGAAAGAATAAAGTGTTTGATTTGCTTTTTGGGCAGGGTTGTTGTGTTAATGCTCCCATGATAACCGTTGCGGATTACTCCAACGGATTGGAAGGATATACTTATAATTATTATGTGGGTCCACTGTAGTTTTCATTTGCTCAAGTATTTTGAACGCTTGAGCAAGTTCTCCTTATGTTACCACTTTGTTCTATCTCATTTTGCAGGAAGACGTTCACTCCCAAGCGTGTTGTTGAGATAGTCGAGATGTTGAGAAGAGGGGAGAAGCTACCAGTAAGGAATTCACTTTTTCCTTTAACTTGCTCTTAGGTTGAACGTGAGATATAAATGGATTAATTTACCAATGGCGTGTCCTGGATATTCTAATCACTCATTTGTTTTACTTTTTCAGCCGGGCACTCAAAATCCAAAGCGCGTCAAGTGTGGACCAGAAGGAGGGAACACGACTTTGTTAAGCGAGCCAAAACCTCCTCCATGCCGGGACCTTGACGCATGCTAAATCTGCAGCAATTCATTCTCATAACAATAATGCGAAGGCCAAATTGTGTAGGGATCACCACCCGTTGTACCCCCTTGTTGACTTTGATTACTCTCATAAGTTGGCGCACCAGAACGTTTCTGGTCTATGTATTATCCATGGAGTCGTGGTTGCTTTCGAGATATCATTGTTTTGCTGATGTGAGATGATAGACGGAGGGAAATTCTTTTGAGATATTATAGACGTAGGAAGGCAATCTCCGATTACATTTGACTTTGTGAATCGCCAATATATGTGGCCTCGGGGAGGTTACTAACATAGAGGCCCACATCATCGGCTGCCAAAGGTGAAGAACGTTATCTTTCGGCTATTTTTGGGCATTGATTTTTCTTCGAGGAGTTGAGGTGGAAATGTAAACCATTTTACGATAGTACAATCAATCGAGATTTAGGAGAAGAGCAGCTTCTCCCTTCTTTCTCGTTTGGGGAAAGAGATCCTGTTTTCTTGGAAAAAGTTTCCCACCTTTGCATTTCAGATTGAGGTCGTCAAAATTAAACTGACATGTGGACTGATCACCCGGCATAGGAAACTATCCCAACGATCCAAGACAGATCGCCTTTTCTCTAGGCGTAAAGGTACTGCACATACGCATCTAAATTCGAATTCCAATGCCGCAAGTTTACAAACACATATATCATCACAAAAATCACCACCTGTGTATGTCAACCTGAATTCAAGAGACAGAATCGTGATCCATGATGATGAACCTGTGAAACACGAGACTTCTAATATGGGTAATTTCCCATGTTGTACATCGTTTTTACTGGGCCAAACTAAGCCAGATTGCGTAAGCTTTTATGTTCTTTCCAGCCTGGATGCTCTACACAAAGGGTTCAGTGTCCGGTTGAATTCACAGACGAGGTGATCAGATATCAATATCACAAATCTGGTTGAATTTCACCTACCAGCGTTTGAAAGTTACGAAACATTCATAATTACATTATATAAAGGGAACTGGAATCTCAGTTTGTCCAGAATATGACTTCAGCCTTCATTCCTATGGTCAATCAGAGTTAGCTATTTCCCCAGTGCGTCACGAATCACAGGAAGTATCTAAAGCTCCACATATCCAAATAGAGAGAAGGTGGGGAGTCCAGTTACCGAATGCGTTACTGTTTATTGAATAGTTCCATTACCGGATTGAAGATTCGATTGTACCTTGCTCGGACAATGAGCTTCAGCCGCACGTCTACGTGAAATCATTCCATCTGACAAAAGTGACAAAAAAGAAAGGACATTGAACACGAGGACGGATGCAGTTACCTTGTCGCACATTTGTAGTATATAGTATCGGGGGAATGTAGGTGCGTGGCATTAGGCAAAAAACATCCTCTTGACATCTGCAATGAACATCTCAAGCGAAAAAAATAATATTGCTCGAAATCAACCCTCTTGGCAGTTGTTTCAATATCTGCAAAAAACCGTGATGAGGTTTTTGAAAAACTGTTACAAACCTTGAATAAGGCATATGCATGGTGAATTTTCCCATGTCATTGTGAGGAGGATCAGCCAAAAGACTGAATTTGCATTCTCATGACAGTTTGACG
>JAGVVM010018853.1:0-29833 GCA_019149425.1 Psidium friedrichsthalianum | reverse complement strand
AAAAACTGTGGGAATGTAAGTGGAGGAGGCTTGCACTTGTATACCTTCTCCGTTGATGCAATTCCTATAGCTCTAAGTCATTATACCTGGCTCATATGTGTTTTTATTTGAAACTTAGGGAGGTGAGGGCATTGGGCATAATTATTCAGGCCAACAAGAAAAATAAAGTGTACTTTTCCACTAGTTTCCATTTCAAAGCAAGTGCCTTTACGGATTTTCTTACAGGTGTTAATGCTGCCGGCAATAGCATTCCCTTTCTTCAAGTACCATTTGGATAGGCTCACCATAATCTTGATGGATGTTGGGCCTTTTTCTTTTCTGAGATTCGTTTCTTAATGACAAGTATTTCTTGAGCGGCCATAAATGATTCATAACTCGTAGAGATCCATTGGGAAGCCATAAATGTATGTTTATATTCATTTTCTTAAATTGCTTGCTGATTGGAGTCCATATCACCCATGCATCTGTAGGTTAAGGAGATATTGTCTCGCTACCCATCTAATTACAAGCAGTCGGCTGTTATCCCCCTGCTTGATCTTGCACAACGGCAGCATGGAGGGTGGATTCCAGTTTCAGCAATGAATGCGGTATGCTATCGTTGATTCGAAAAATGTCTACATGCATGTATTCTTTAAAATATTCACCTAAGGGAGAGTTAATTTAGTTGCTCTTTCGAGAGGTAAGGTATATTTGACATTGTGTCATGTGTATGTGTCTGCTGATATCCCTAGAGTGATGAGTTCTATCTATCAGAAGGAAAAAACACCTAGAATGATGAGTTCGTGAGATGTGTCTTTAGTTACATAGCTGTCTTTCTCATGTGTATCTTTTTTTGTGACATGATCTTGAGATTCTTTTTTTCGTGATCATGGTATGATAAAGAGATCCGTAGGGATTTGTAATACAGGTATCAAGATCATAGCATTCAGGCTATGATGTTTCTTTTTCTCTTAGATTTTAGACTGTAATGCAGTAAACTATCTTGTTGGAACAAGAGGTGAAAGGGAAATGCCACAGGAAGCAAATATCACATTTCAAGTTTCGTATTTTACTGAAGATTCTGGGTTATTTATCAAACTCAAAGGTCATGTGCTTAGATGCATAATAGGACGCCATCTTATGTATTTTAACCTATGTTTATTATTTATTTTTACTTTTGCCGTGGAGGTAAGGTTCAAAGTTCCGAAGTTCGAAGTTCTCTCAAAATGTTATCCATAACTCCTCCAAGTCCAATCACTTTTGATGATATGGACTAGGCAAAACTGTTCGAAAAATTTTCCCAAACTCAATTTTGGAAAATGTTGATTATGGTGTATATACTTCTTTGAATGTCAGTTATTGTCAGGACTATATGCTTCTGTAAAATCCATAAATCTTAATGTCTGCTAATCATTTTTTTTTTTATGCGTGTGTTGCTATAGTGGTAGTTTGTTTGGTGCATCTCCTGTTGCCTGGTCTGTGGGTGTTTAGATGATTTATAGCAGATCTGGATAGCCACTATCTAATTTACTTTGTACCCTTACACGTTAGACGAGGACACTTTCCTTGATGTCCCTTGATCGATAAGCTTACACATTGGCAAAGCATGTAATGAAGATTATACATTCACCCAGAATTTGAAGCGTGTGTTCTCTCCACAATCAAGTTGCAACTATTAATAGTCAGTACAGTTCAACCCATGATATGTTAGGATGCTTTTAAGCTGGCAAGGATCCACAAAAGAATGCCTATCAATTGTAAAAGGAAAAGCCATGCTGGCTTTTTTAACAACCTTGTGTATATGTGCTGAAGTCTGAGCAGCTGGCACGGATGTATTAACTATTGAGGAGGTTTCTCTTATACACACATGTGCTCATCAGTTGAAGTAACTATGATTTCCCCTTTGTTTTTCCTTATATTTGTTGATCTTTCCAGTTCTCATTTCATTTTTGTGATGTGAACCATTTGCAAATAGAATTGAAGATAAATGGATTTGATAACAGAAAACAATGTTAAATTTGATTGCTAGTAAATAGTTATAAAAATTTATCTTTGACGAGCAACGGCAATTGCACCTATCAAAGCAACTGAAAGAATTATGGAAATGAGTTCAAATGGAAGAAAAAAAATCTGTTGATAAATGAATTCCAATTTGTTGACTATTCCCTATCAAATCTTGCTCAATAATCTGGTTTGACTTTGGGCCTCAATCTTGTTTGCCAAGGATTAGGTTGTAAAATTTTTGAACTGATCTGTTTTGTGCTATTGCTTATTTGACATTCATGCTGTGGCCTACCTACATTTAGTCGTTTGATTTAGTCAAGAGAAGTACTTCAAGGAAATGTTTTCCTGGGAAGAAGGGAACTTCTTTTATGCTTTTAGCTCTGTCATGTGGAAAGGTATTCGTTGTTTAGTTGTCTAGGATGCCAAAATTCTTGCTGGAAGCATCTTATTGAGTATGAATAGTTGAAGACTACATTTGTTAATGGCATCCATAATATGAAGCGATAATTTTTCCTATATACCCGGTGGAAAGAGTGTACGACTGCACTGAGAAACTGCATAACTCCTCTTTAGCCAGTATTCATGGAGTACTTTTTTGTTTCCAGTAAAAAGTAGCACACAAGTACCCCACTTGTTACTGCCGATATAAGAAAACAAGAAGAAAAAATGCTCACATTCACACCAGTGCCCAAGTCACTTCCGGGAGAGGGTTAGAAGATCCTACCAGTCCCTGCTCATTTCTAAAAGCTTGCACATGTTCTTTATCGTGCTTAGATGCCTTATCACATACTTGCTGTCTTACCCCCCCCAAATTATATGTGCCTTGGTGTTTGGTTCAGCATATACAAACTTTAGCTATCAAGTCTGTCTCGCTCTTGTTATACAGTTACTTGACTGTCTTGTCGATGTCTAATCATACAGATTTGATGCTTTAATGTTCATGGAGAAACATGATTTTGTTTGATTATGTGCCTAGGAAGTTAAACTAGTCAGAATAAGTTTATTATGAATATGTTTCATTGGTTCAGGTTGCTAAGGTCATAGAAGTTGCTCCTATCCGTGTGTATGAAGTTGCAACCTTTTATTCGATGTTTAACCGGACAAAGGTGAGAAGCAAAATCCATCTGTGCCCTTGAAATCACAACTCGTCAATACATCATCTTATTTTACTGTGTTGTAGGTGGGCAAGTACCACCTGTTGGTCTGTGGCACGACCCCTTGCATGATTCGTGGTTCACGTGAAATTGAATCAGCCTTACTGAAACACTTGGGAGTGAAGCGCAATGGCAAGTCTCATGCAATGCCATGATGTCCTACTAAATATAGCAAACAATTGTTTATTTGATGTCATGATAATATCAAGAGACCAACAACTTCCCTGTTCTCTTGATGCGCAGAAGTGACCAAGGATGGTTTATTCTCTGTTGGGGAAATGGAATGCATGGTCAGTATATGGAGACTTATACATAAGTCTGGCATCTGTTTTGTATGCATAGAGTGGCATACTCACCATCTTTTATTTCTCTTGATGAGTTATGTAGCTTATATGCAGTTGAAGGTTGAAAGAATAAAGTGTTTGATTTGCTTTTTGGGCAGGGTTGTTGTGTTAATGCTCCCATGATAACCGTTGCGGATTACTCCAACGGATTGGAAGGATATACTTATAATTATTATGTGGGTCCACTGTAGTTTTCATTTGCTCAAGTATTTTGAACGCTTGAGCAAGTTCTCCTTATGTTACCACTTTGTTCTATCTCATTTTGCAGGGAAGACGTCACTCCCAAGCGTGTTGTTGAGATAGTCGAGATGTTGAGAAGAGGGGAGAAGCTACCAGTAAGGAATTCACTTTTTCCTTTAACTTGCTCTTAGGTTGAACGTGAGATATAAATGGATTAATTTACCAATGGCGTGTCCTGGATATTCTAATCACTCATTTGTTTTACTTTTTCAGCCGGGCACTCAAAATCCAAAGCGCGTAAAGTGTGGACCAGAAGGAGGGAACACGACTTTGTTAAGCGAGCCAAAACCTCCTCCATGCCGGGACCTTGACGCATGCTAAATCTGCAGCAATTCATTCTCATAACAATAATGCGAAGGCCAAATTGTGTTAGGGATCACCACCCGTTGTACCCCCTTGTTGACTTTGATTACTCTCATAAGTTGGCGCACCAGAACTGTTTCTGGTCTATGTATTATCCCATGGAGTCGTGGTTGCTTTCGAGATATCATTGTTTTGCTGATGTGAGATGATAGACGGAGGGAAATTTCTTTTGAGATATTATAGACGTAGGAAGGCAATCTCCGATTACATTTGACTTTGTGAATCGCCAATATATGTGGCCTCGGTGGAGGTTACTACATAGAGGCCACATCATCGGCTGCCAAAGGTGAAGAACGTTATCTTTCGGCTATTTTTGGGCATTGATTTTTCTTCGAGGAGTTGAGGTGGAAATGTAAACCATTTTACGATAGTACAATCAATCGAGATTTAGGAGAAGAGCAGCTTCTCCCTTCTTTTCTCGTTTGGGGAAAGAGATCCTGTTTTCTTGGAAAAGTTTCCCACCTTTGCATTTCAGATTGAGGTCGTCAAAATTAACTGGACATGTGGACTGATCACCCGGCATAGGAAACTATCCCAACGATCCAAGACAGATCGCCTTTTCTCTAGGCGTAAAGGTACTGCACATACGCATCTAAATTCGAATTCCCAATGCCGCAAGTTTACAACACATATATCATCACAAAATCACCACCTGTGTATGTCAACCTGAATTCAAGAGACAGAATCGTGATCCATGATGATGAACCTGTTGAAACACGAGACTTCTAATATGGTAATTTCCCATGTTTGTACATCGTTTTTACTGGGCCAAACTAAGCCAGATTGCGTAAGCTTTTATGTTCTTTCCAGCTGGATGCTCTACACAAAGGGTTCAGTGTCCGGTTGAATTTCACAGACGAGGTGATCAGATATCAATATCACAATCTGGTTGAATTTCACCTACCAGCGTTTGAAAGTTACGAACATCATAATTACATTATATAAAGGGAACTGGAATCTCAGTTTGTCCAGAATATGACTCTCAGCCTTCATTCCTATGGTCAATCAGAGTTAGCTATTTCCCCAGTGCGATCACGAATCACAGGAAGTATCTAAAGCTCCACATATCCAAATAGAGAGAAGGTGGGGGAGTCCAGTCTACCGAATGCTCTACTGTTGAATCTTTCCATTACCGGATTGAAGATTCGATTGTACCTTGCTCTGGAAATGAGCTTCCAGCCTGCACGTCTAGTGAATCATTTCATCTGACAAAAAGGTTGACAAAAAGACATTGAACACGAGGACTGATGCAGTATACCTTGTCGCACATTTGTAGTATATAGTATCGGGGGAATTGTAGGTGCGTGCATTAGCAAACATCCTCTTGACATCTGCAATGAACATCTCAAGCGTAACATAATATTGCTCTGAATCAACCCTCTTGGTCATTGTCTTCAAATCTGCAAAACCGTGATGAGTGTGAAACTGTTACAACTTGAATAAGCATATGCATGGTGAATTTTCCCATGTCATGGTGAAGAGGATCAGCAAAAGACTTGAATTTGCACTTCTCATGACAGTTTGACAGCATTATGCCTTTGCTGGGTTTTGTTAAATCTGATAAATGGCAGACTGGCAAAGGCTTGCTCTAGCAGCTGCAAACGTTGGGCTGATTCCAGTTAGGTTCAACCAGTAAGCTAAACTACAATTTGTACAGGGAAAAACTCGTGACACATTTGTGAGGCTAGAACTCCCCAGCCTGGACAAGGTCAGATTTTAGGTGATCTCCATTACTCAGTTCTTCAGCATACGTACCAACCCTCTCCCCTCTGGGAACCCCAGAGGGGATGCACATCCCAAGTTCCCAGAGGGGATGTGCATCCCAGGTCAGGTACTTTGCTGATGTGGATAACCAAGGTGCACTGTGTCAATCACCGAGCATGGCAACACACTTTGCCACCTCAGATGATGAGCCATCACAGCAAAGGGCAAAGTAGCCGTTGCGCCCAGTGGCTATTTTGCCCTTGCCCATTGTTTCTCGAGAAGAGATGGGACATAGCTCCATACATATAGTTTCATTCAAGTACCGGGATTCTAGCTAATTAACTTTGCCAGTAACTTTGCAATAAGAAGACAAATGGGGCAAGTTGCTTGAACCAGAAAACCAGGAATTGCCCGGCTGCTCATCATTGAAGCTATCTAGCAGGGTTGTAGCAAGAGGAAAAAAAAGGAACGCCTTAATGAAACATAGAAGAATGGAAGAGGAAAAGAAGGAGGAAATGTTCTAGCCCACGGTCTAGCAAATGATTTATTAGTAGCCAGTAAGTTTCTGGGCATTGTCATTAAACCATTGAACAAGGTGGCAGCTAGCTGACTACTATAACACTTACTTAGGGTCTGCATGGTAACCATTCTATTCCGAAAAACTGATTTTGATTAAAATGACTTTTTCTGATTCTGTTCCTGAATGAGTTTTAAAGAACCGGAAACGCGTTTGATAACTGTACAAAATTTCTGTTTTGAAAAACTGTTGCTCTTCCTAATTTTTTTCATTTAAGTCAAATAATTATGTAATTACTTTATAAAATTTTATTCTAAATTGAAGACTAATTTTCAATGCACACTAAAAAAATTTAAAATACATTTATTTTTTAGCGTGTCATAATAATGAAACACAAATTTTAATACATGACATTTGAAGTTCGATTAAAGCATGGGACACGTTCCCATATTAAGGACTCATTTTTTTCTTTAAATGTTGCGTTGTCCAAATACATACAAACATAGCAGTCGAACAATCAAATTATCATTGAAAAAAAACCAAATTATCTTCCTTGATACGAAATACAAGTCCTTCACTATCATTTTGCAACTTCTATCCTAAATCCAAGTGGGTGTTTGGCTCCAGCTCCACATGCAGATGGTCACATTTTGTGACGCATGGCTACGAGTATATATGTTACCATCCACACATTGGATGCCCTCATCTTCTACGATATTTTTTGTAGAAGAGTGAATCTATGAAATCTAGGAAATTTAGGTCCAAAATTATGAAAATGAGGTCAAACTAGTCTCATCTAAGCTTCTTCTATTTTTATGAATATCCTAAAATTTTTGTGATTTTCGAAAAAAATTTCAATTTTTTTCGAAATTTTTTATTTTTATTTTTATTAGGTTGAGAGAAAAGTGACGAGAGAATTGAAAGAAAAAAGTGAGAGATGTGAGATTTCATTCTGTTTGTGATTCTCAAAAGTGATTATAATTTCAGAACCAACTTTTTTTTTGTTCTGGATTTTGCTCTAAAAGTGATTTTGATTCTCCAAAACTGATTCTTGGAACAGAATCAGAATCAGAATTATTTGCGTTACCAAACATGATTCTCATTCTTTACTATTCCAGGGAACAGAATCAGAGAATCAGAATGGTTACCATGCAGGCCCTTAGAGACATTTCTACTAATTTTTCATGGAAAATAACAAGCACTTTTTTTTTTCTGGATTCAGTTAGTGGCAATGCTTCACATCAGCCTAGATAACTCAATCTGGGCCATATTCAGCCCCCAAGTCCTATTGCTCAAGTGTTCCAACACATGTTCCTCAGGTACCACATTTGTAGCCAGTGTCATACCATGTTCCGCTACCCATAACTCGACCTACAGTGTATTCTGCATCATGCTTCAGGTAACTGCGCACCCCTAAAACTATTTATGTTTTTTTATGAACTGGCAAAACAAACCAGGAATCTGACTCAGCCCGCCAAAAAGCTGACATTACCATATGGGCTCTGGACAAGAAGCAGGTCACATCTATGCGCCAAAAAGAGAAAAGCAGGAACAGAAATATCATGCCAACTATTGCTGTGGACATGACAGTTAAATGAAGCCTAATTCTCAGTGAGCATCCAGTTCCAAGCTGCTCAACAGTGAATAGAATTGGCAAGACATCCCCATCAAATGCAATTCTGCTGTCTCATACCCCATAAGCAGTACTAGAATTTTCAATTTTAGCTTTGCATGCCATTATGAGCATACAACAGCTTGAATGTATGGACATTTAAACAAAAATTCAGGTAAAAGAAATGCATTTATTGAAACATAAGTTGGTAGCTTATCCTTTCTCACCCATAGGATCTTTAATTATGTCATAGTAATCCGGGACCTCACGACCATCAACCGGTTCCTTGAATGGCCAGGCATCAACATGGTCATGCATTGCCTGTTTTCATAAGATATGTTAAAGATAGCTACAATGCCGACATCTTCAGATGAGATTTATGAAAATTTGCACAGTGACAGCCAGTTTATAGAGTGGTGCCATGAAGCAAAATGATAGAAAAAGGAAAAAAAAAAAAAAAAGCTCCCTACTTGCCTTCAGAAGTTGGCGCATAAAGAAAGTCAACCGCTTTTGGTCACTCAATCCTCTAAACCTAGAATGGCCCCATTGATCAGGCGTCCACCCAGCCTCCCCTAGAATCAGATGCACCACACAATCAGTATCCTGAAATGCTCATCTAACAATCTGAGCATAAAATATCATTGAAAAAAGGTCTTGAGCTGAATAACACGTAGAATGAATAAAGGAAGTGAATGTCTTTGTTGACTGATGTTGTATATGGAAATAATCAACATCAAACAGAAATCTACTCCGAGAAAGTTCGTTGTTCAGCATGTGGAATTTTGGTAAAAGAGTATTAATTTCATCCATGACAGTACGGCATTTGTAACCTCATATGAATATTGGTGGTCATTGGAGAGGCTCTCGCATTCAGGAGTTTCTGTAATTCTTCTTCCACTGCTATTTCATTTATTTCGTAAACCCCATGTATACATGAGTTTTGTAATTTCTTAAACCTCTCTTTACTTTGAATTCATATTTTCATTTACAGTGACAAAAGAGGTTTTGAGATGGCTGTAAAGAGGAAAGAAACTAGCGCTTTAAAAGTTTATTATTAAAACCTGGCTGTAGCACCATGATAATGGGAAAAAAAGCAAACGATTCCCATTAAAGATATTATCTAATTACAGGAAAAAAAAAAAAATTGGTATGCCGAATTACATCTGATGAGAACTATTGAATCTCATCCAGACAAACGGTACCGAAAACATATAGCACGAATGCATTCATTATTTCAGCTCATGAACCAAACCTACCATGTCAAAATTGGTTGATGAAAATGAAAAGGACGATAAAGTCTGAGGAAACTAGCCAACTGGGAAGTCATTAAAAAGTCAAGGAACTCACTCAAGCCAGGGATATCCTCAACTTGATGGATTTTTGGGGAATCCCTGCATCTCTCTGACCAAGAACTATTTTGTCAGAATCAAGTTCAGAAAGATATATAATGCACGACATTCCAGCCCAACTAAGAGAATAAAAGGAAAGATCAGACAATAGGAAAAGATTTATTCACTTTCAACCCGGATATTGAGAAACAAGGAAGGAAAGCAACAACCCTCCATCTCTACATCTCTGTCATGGAGATTTTTCTTTCCCCACTTAAAAAGAAATTGAATATGTAGAGCACTAGGGGGAAATCATAAAAGGGAGATATCATGGTTTTACAATTGAATAAACATAGCTCTCATGCATTAACAAAGCAACAAGGAGACTTGGAATGGTGAAATTGCTCAATACGTCTATCAACTACCTAAATAACACATCGATACATCTTCTACGCATTGTAAGTACAATAACATGGTAATAGAGAGAGTAAAACTGGCTTTCACTTTATACCTTCTGTAAATCGATTCCTCTGTAGACAATATGGCAATTACTGAGTTCCCTTATCTTTTTCATCAATCCCTACCAAAAAAACAAACAGTACAGGAACATGATCAGCCGTCAATCAAAAATCATAAGCAGCTCCTTGCAGTAATATAAAGCTCCAGATTTCAGACGGAATTTAAATCAATGAAAGAAAATCTGGACTGACAATGGTAACATGTCAAGGCCATACGAAAAGAAAGACTGAATTTCCTAGCAAGTAATAAGAAAGAAAGTAAGAAAGTCTCGCATTACTGCAAATAATATATTGAAGCCATGGACAGACCATATCTACTCAACCTAATTTTGCTAGTCCAATAACCTTTTCAGCACAAAAACTACCGTGATGTGATAGCATTCTTTACCAACTACAACACTCACAGAATCTGGAAGTATACAAAAATCAGGCATTTAACCAATATTTGATTCATGATATATGCAGCAATTTAATGGCGAAGTAAGTACCAAAGTGACTATATTCACAAAAGTATCCCTATATCATCACTGGTACAAAAATTGTTAAAAGTAGCCTTATCTATAATGCGAAGCTTTCACATAATAATTGACCCTTACAATCTTCTTACAAATTGTGAGATGTTCAATTTCCTGAATATGACATTTATCTAGGTAAGCTACAGATTCAGGATTATGCAAACCATTTCTTTCATTATATGACCAAATCAACTTATCCATGCTGCAATTATCTCCTGAAGAGATGCTCCTCTAAGATATTATTTGAGTTTCAACCGGAATGCAATTACTCTTCCCCCTTAACAAAGTCATGGAAAGAAAAATGTCATACACAGAGGAAACGATGCTTTACCTGTCTTTGACGGCGAATCATGGTTGATAAATCTGTATAAGGAAGTTTGGGATCAATTTTACACTCCATAAGAATTCCCCCGTCATAATCTTTAATGTACCTGCAACACCAGCAGAAGACAAACTAAACAATCGCCCACCACTTTTTTCTCTTATTGAATCTAGGGCATGTTTGGACCAAGGTTCTGACACTCCCGTAAATAATTGAGGAAACAGTGTGATGTGAAAGCAATAAAGACACCACCACATGTGGCAATCATAGAAGTTAAGACTGTGAAAGATAAAAGTTATTAAAAATTTCAGATGTGATGATACTACATGGTGCACATGTGAGCGATTGTTAGAAGTTAAGAGAAGGAAAGATAAAAGTTATTAAAGATTTCATATGTGATGATACTACAAGGTGAACGTGTGAACACACTTTTTTTATTTTTTCCTTCCTTCAAATACTCCTATGCCTTATTTGTATTTGAATTGGGGGGAATGTAGATAGCACATTTATGACCATGGATGGTAAACGAGAAGGCCATAATAGGAGACAATGATGAAGGAAAGATAAAAGTTATTAAAGATTTCATATGCGATGATACTAAAAGGTGAACGTGTGAACACACTTTTTTTGTTCCTTCCTTCAAATACTCCTATGCCTTATTTGTATTTGAATTGGGGGGAATGTAGATAGCACACTTATGACCATGGATGGTAAATGAGAAGGCCATAATAGGAGACAATGATATATGCACAGGAATAAAAACTTTTGCCTGCGAAATATATTTGTTTGCCTAGTGAAAAAAATGCAAATATGGTTTCCAAACTTCAATTGATATAGATGGTATGAAGTATTACCCGTGCCATCGATCTTTATCCAGGTATATCTCTTTCGTGAAACCCTGCACAAGGGGAAAAAACAACTCCATCAGCAATAAAACAATCTGAAGCATGTTGACAAGAATTAGCAAAAACAAAGCATCACATGTAGCAGAAATTAAACTCCTGTGGTCAACAGCTTCTATTGTGATGCATAGCAGCATAAAACACAAATCATGCAAAACAGAAAGACCCCATCAAGATTAAGGTTGTCATGATTTCAGCACAGTGTCATGTCTTCTTCTCAGGTCATTGTGAACTAGTTATAACACCAAAATCTGAGCAACCCACACATACATAATCCTGATCTTTGGCCAGGCCACAGTACCATATTCACGTTAAACTGGAAGTGAAGCGCACAGAACCTCTCAAAGGAGTAGAAATTCATCAGTAAAAATCTCAATATGTCTGCTGCTAAGTTTACCATGATCCGAAGGGACAAGGAAGACAATCTTTTACTGCATATGTAGGAGGCATGGATAAGTCCTGCCAATGACTGCTATGCAGTTCATTGGCTTGCAATACCTACTTTGGGGATTTGTTTATTCAATTTCAATGCATTAAAGCAACTACACACCATTTTGCATATTGAAAATTGACATAATGAGGACGAATATCATGATGACTAATGTGTGTTCTCTGTGTTGGCTAGTTGACAAGGAGCCGGTTTTATCCATTAAATTGACTGGATTACAATCTACAACAACTGAGAGGTGGTCAGCATGATTTGGGCATAGAAATATGTTATGGGTCTGAGAATGAGGAAAGAAACAGAAAAAATATGAGTTCGACAGATTAGTAGTACAAATTCCTGCAGTACATTAGACAGCTTCAAACATGAAACGTAGACCATACCTTAAGCATGCTTTTACAGATTATTTAGCACCCTTTATTTCTTCTGACGCAATTTCTCATCAAAGGACAAAAGCAAGTTGCAAGAGCCAGAAAAAATTGAGTTCTGCGCCGACTCACAGATCAAACTCGCCACAATGATCTCAAAAATGTTGAGCAAGTCTATCTGGAAGTCCTCCATTCTTTTCACCAATTTATCTCACCAAACGACTTGTACTTGAACATAGCACTCATTTTTTGAAAGAAAGACAGACCCCAACCACTCTTTCATACATAAACTTAGTTCATTCCATTTTTGTTCTTTATCTTATGCATAAAATAATAAATAGGACATCCACATATATCTCAAAGCAAAAACCAGCAAGTGCCATTTTAACATTTCTATAGATAAAGCACAAATCTTAGGAAAGGACAGACGGTTAGAAACTACACCTGCTTGATAAAGTAACCAACAGCATTGTTGTCAGCATAGGTCAGAAAATGAGTTAGCCCATCCCCGTCACGAGCATGCTGTTTTAAGTGATTCATCAGCCTTGTGCCATAACCTTTTACTTGTTCATCAGCCGTGATTGCACAAAAAGCTATCTCACCAAACCTTTGGCTGTCATAGTTGAGGAAAAGATAGTTTTAGTCTCAAGAATCACATCATGTAGCCAGATCAAATATATAAGTTGCCAATTCCAGTTAATATAAACAAAAGAAAGGGAGAATGAGATAGAGAAATTGCTACTCAAAAGAAGGCACCATTGCTAATTCCTTGGTTTTCATTGTCTCCATGGTTCACTTGAAAGGACATTTAGCCTCGTTGTTTTGGGATTGGGGGATTTTGAAACGTGGTGGGTTCAATTCCAAGAATAGCCAGAATAATATGAACATGGTCAACTTAATTCCAATGGTTTGAAAGCTTTCTTGTTTCTTCTAAGCCCAACCACGATTTCTATCAAGATATTAATAGAGAATTCTAAGAACAATGCCAAGAAAGTATCACCAAGATACGCAGTAGTTTACTTATTGTCCAATCATTTGGGTCCATTTAGGCAGCAATAAGTCCAAATGCTCTGGGAAGAAAGGTTATTGCAAGAGAACAAAACACTATCACATGAACAAATGCTCATCTACAAGCTATGCATTCAAACAACGTGTGTTACTTAAGTGATATTTTTATCCTAGGCTTTACTCACTCCAGGACATGTACTTACCACAACAGGAGATCAACAGTCTAAACTGACTCTTAATGGCACCAAAAGTACGTAGAGTCCACTGCAGAATGAAAAAGAACATCACCTGGGATATGGGCGATATGTGATACCACCAACAACTTGATTCCATCTGATAACCATCACTGACTTGTGGCTTCTGCAAATATGAGCATGATCACTTAAAGAGAGTATTTCCCAAAAGAATCTTGAGAGAACCATAGGTATTTAATGCCTTGAACATCGAGCAATTAAATAAGTAAAGCTATAGATGGCGCTAAAACTGTATGTATATGCAACTTGACAACCATAATAACCAAACATTTGCCATGGCTACATTCTGGAGCAAATTTCAGCCATGAATAACAGAAGACAAAAGACCATGCTCAAACCGACCTTAGTTTCTTTAAACATTTTCCTTTCAGATGAGTAAAACAAGTTTTTACATGGTCCATCTGGCACTGAAATAAAAATGAAAGAGTTTGATTGCCAGATGAAATTGTGCGAAAACAAAAGAATGCCTATATATTAAGAACATCAAACCTGCTTAGTGACTCCAAAGATACAAAGTCTGGCACAGAGATGGGCCTTGTTCTACAGTTCTATTTTCAAAGAAACTTGTGGCTGTGGCTGTACATTCCTTGTTGCTGGGTTTTATGGTGTGACCTCGCTAAACTGCTAAGAGTGAGGGCCTTCTTGCTTCCTTTAACTTGTGTAATGCTAAATTCCGCTCCATATTAACCAAACATGGGATAGCCAAAGGGCAATGCCTTTTCCCTTGAGTAAGAGCTCTAGCCCAGAATGTATTTTTCTTTGTTATGTGAAAAACCCCTAGATGTAATGTAGGAAAACAACCTACACTTCCAGTTGTAATATAGGAAAAAACCTTTTTACTTTATCCAATTTCCGGTATCTTATTTTCTTCTACTTCGCTTTCGGCATTTGTAATGATCGGATTCTCATGAAAACTTTGCAATATATAACACTTGCCCCACTCAATTTCAGATATATACGTGGAAAGCTTATTTAAAATATAAGAATGAGGGTATAACATGTCGAGTCATGGTAATACCTGTCCATAACAAGACGCACGATGTATTCCTTTGGCATATTAGGAAGTTGCTTGGCAAAGATATTCTTTAATCCTATTAACCTGAGAACCAAGAGAAACGTTGAAGGAGTGTGATAAGACTCGCTATAGCTAAATATTTACATGAGAACCTGACATCCAAGGAAGTTAATGAATGCTTTGTTGTCTTGAAAGTTAAGACAAAGGGGAATGGCAAATGCAAATTTTCACCGTTGTTGCACAAACTTTGTATCTGTAAAATAGGGGGAGAAAAAGGTTTCTGCCTCCATGGAACACTAAAACAAACCTCAGTGGGTGTTAAAACATTAGATAAATGAAAGATGAAGTACCAAACCATATGCTCATCGACACCATCATTTGAAAGGCACTCAAACTTGAGTCTTCCTGCTTCCTCCTGCGGAATTCAGATAAGCCCTCCATCATAAATGAAGTTGCAAAGATGGCTGTTCTCTATTACACCGTGTGACCATTTCTAGAGAGATCTTTTATCGTGAAACAATCCTTGATCGTAAGGAATCTCCAACAAAAGGAACACTCGTCACTTTAACTAGACACTCAGACAGATCAAAAAAAAAATCAACATCATTTAGTGTTCACTAGCGATGTCCGAGATACTTGTAGATAGTTGTCATTCATTTCTCGTATGATTCGACCAGCATTCTTAGAGAGAGGGATTTGAGTCTCTTGAGAATGAGCAATCAAATATCTCATGGATATGTACACCTAAGCTCTTCATTTGATGCACAACTAAAGATTTTTGGAGGGAAAGAGATTTTAAGGTTTTAAAGGGGCCAGAAGCAACTCTTCAGGGTCTCCCTAGAGACGCTTAAATTCAAACCAAATAATCAAACTCTACTGCTTGGAAATTTCATCTAATTACTTCCAACTCTCTACTAAGGAAATTTAAACTACCAAGAATGTTACCTCTCTCTTCAAGTTCTCTTCTCTAGCACTGTAAGCCCCACTCGTTTGTATATTCTCGGTGAATATCTTCATAGCATCCTCCTTCGGCACAATTCCGGTTCCTGAACCAGCGCCGGAGGTAGCAGCTGGCCCCAATGCTCCCACACCGGCACCATTAGCACCGTCCTTGGTGGAGTCCTCCTTCTCGACCTTGACCGTCGCATTGCTCTCGGCCTTGATCTTCGTGTTCCGAACCGCAGCCGGGCCCGCCTTCTCCAGCCGAGCCGCGGTGAACGTGCGGAGAGAGGATCCGCCGTCGTTGTCGCCGTCGAATTCCTCCTCTTCGTCGGAATCGTCGTCGGAGTCGTCGCCGGCCCCTCCGCCGCGGGCAGAGATGCTCTCGAGGTCGTCGTTGGAGGTCAGGGCGCCGTCCCGGGTGTCGGCGGAGATGGACGAGGGGGGAAAGGGCGGGGCGTGGTCGTCGGCGGCGGAGGAGGCGTTGGCGGCGGAGAGCTTCCGCTTGAGGTGGATCGAGGAGGTGGCGGAGGCGGAGGCGGCGGAGTGGGACGGGGAGGGGGTTTGGGAGCCGCGAGATCGGTTCTGCGCGGCAAGGTGCGAGGAGTGACTGTCCATGTGAAACTTTTTCTCTCTCGCTTTCTCGATCGAGTTGGCTCCGGTGAACTCGGTGGCTAGTTCACGACTCACTGAGCTCCAGCGAACATCAGTGGATATCGAGGTTTTATCGAGTGGTTTTGGGCGCAGAGAGGCGGAGGAGGAGAGGTGCCGTTATGAATTAAGAACAGAGTCCCCTGACGAACGAATTGGCAACCGACGTTTTGATTTTATTTAGAAGTCGAATATGTAGAAATTTATTAAATGAGTTGGATTTATTACTATATTTATTGGTTAATCAAAATATAAATTTACTTTGTTATGACGTATTTAATTACTAACTAATTGGAAATAGATTTTGATAAATTTACTTGGTACCTATCGTATTAATATTTAAGCCTAATATAAATTATTTGAGATTTAAAAATCTCACCATATACATAAATTTACGTAATTTCAAGATGTTAAAGTTAGCTAACATTAGGATCTTAATATATATACAAGTACATTAATGTGAAATTCTCTTTTATGCTTGAAAGTGCATGGATCATTTTCAATTATAAACATCCGTTACATGCAATTCACGCAAAAGTGCAGGGGTTGTTTAGTGATCCTTTGTTATATATAGGTTTGCAATAAAAATGACTGAATTTTTTGTTATTATCGACGTGTGATGAGCTTAGTTGATGAGAGTATATATGAATTAAATTATCGACAATGTGATGAATTAACAATGTGATGAATCGACGACTTAAAGAAATCAACAAAAAGTAGAGCCGATAGTCTCAGATGCAACCATCCACAAAGTAGAGTCGAGAAAATCGCCAACGTAATTATCAACGTTGTGGAATCGAAGAAATCATTGATAACCATTTGTAACCTCTAGATGTAACTTCCTTTTGTTAACCTCTTGTGACTTTCATTTGTAACCTCCTCGTAACAACTTGATATGACAAGTGCTAGGAGTAGTCGTCAGGGCTAGAGGGCTTGGCAAGAAGCCACTCATGGCAGGCTTTTAGAATGGTGGATGGGACAAAAATGAACTAAACTCTGCATCAAACAAAGAGAGTGATTTTTTGAAGTGTACGTGCGTGCGTGAAACCGAAATTAACTCATGGAGGGAGGTGCTTTTTAACATCAAAGCTTAGTTTTGAAACTTTAAAGTTAAGTGTGCTCAAATAGGAATATTCTTAAAATGGGTGACCTCCTAGAAAGATGCCCACTTGTATGCTAAAAGACAAAACTACGAGGCTTGGTATAAGACGAGCTAAAGCAGACAATACCTCAATAAGTTAATCCAAGATGTCACATATGATATCAGAGTGGGATCCCCTTTGGTGGGTGTGTGGTTCGGGAATTAACCAAATAGAAGCTGGTGGGCCTATAACAGCTCGATTGAATGAGGGCGAGGTTATAGGATTTGGAAAAGGAGCAGCTCCTAGTAGATTTATAGAAATGAAATGAAATGTGCATTAAACAAGAGGAGACAATTCGCGCGCGCGCGCGCGCGCGCGAGAGAGAGAGAGAGAGAGAGAGAGAGAGAGAGAAATTAATTCACGAAGGTGCCTTCTGACATAATGGCAATACTTAGTTTTGGAACTCTCAAGGTAAACATGCTCAAGTGAGAGCACTTCTAGGAAGGTATCCACTTGTACACCAAAGAACAAAACTGCAAGGCTAAGTATAGGATGGGTCAAAGCAAACAATACTTCAGTAAGTTAATCTAGGATGTCTCACTTCCTTTGCAACCTTTGTCGATAACCGATAATTGTAGACTTTAAATAGCCACATCATACTCTTCAGAGGCCCTTTCACACAACCAAGCAAATTTATCTTTGTCTTTCCTTCTTGTATCACACTTTTTATTTGTGCTTATAGCTTCCAAATTCGCGATGTCGACTAAATTTCGGTGCACAACTCTATCATGGGTATTGTGTCATCGATTAAATTTTTGTATAATACTTTCACGTTTTCAAGCTACGTCGTTGATTAAATTTTGACATAGTTTGTCAATATTTTGTTAGTTCATCAAGTCTATGTTACATGAATATTGTAGTCGATTAAATTTGGACACGATTTATGTTTGTACACTCCTGTTCCAATTGAATAGTTGTTGTCCATTTGCCTATGATACTTCCTATCTGGAGTAGGCCCAGAGGCCTTGTTTTACTAAATTAAGAGCCAAAGAATGACTTTTGGTGAAAGATATATACTTTGGCGATTTTTTTTTGTGGCATGCTAGCTAGCATATTTTCTGTTCGGAATTAGCGCAGAACCCAATCTCCTTCAATTTTAAAGTCAAACAACTACTTTTGGCGAAACATATTTTGTTGTGGAAAAAATTTCGGGGAAACAATGTACACCGTCAATTAATGAGTTAGTATTGAAACTTGAATTTTCGTCCCCGAATTCACCCTTTCTTTGATTGAGATTATTGTTCCACGATGTGACATTATATCGTTTGATTGAGATTTTTAAGGATGTGCATGTTCGATCTCGGTTTTCTCATGGGATCGGCCCAAAATAAATTATTGGAATCAATTCGTAAATTACAAACACACGGCCCGAGAAGTTCGGGCTCGGTTTACGTGGAATATAGGCCGGGCCCATATGTGTACTCTGCCTTTAGCCCAGTGACCGGTATGAACCGAAATATGTGGATAGCCTAATGGATGGCAAAACCGTCATTCGGACGAACTTACAGGGAGAGTTCGGTAAAGGTGTAGTGGGGGTAAAAGATTTCGAAAATTGGCGAAAATAGGTATTTTCCCACCCAAACTGACCCGCCAAGTCCGGTTTCGCTCCGATTCAAAAAACTCATCAAAAGCCTTCGGAGATACCCTTCTTCATTCCATCGTTTCATTTTCTGCTCTACCATCGCTCTTCCGCTCTCGCCTCCGAAGAGCCTCCCAGTTCAGATCTCTCCTTCTCCGGCGCTCTCCGGTCAGATTTCTTCTTCGCTCGTAGTTGGGTTCGTGTATTCGCAGCTTGGGCTTCGAATTCTCCTCACACCCACACCTTTCTTGCATCTGCTTCCTGCGTTTTTTGCGAAAAAGAAAAAAGGGTTTTAAGTGTTTTTTTTTTAATCTCTTCGTTTTTGTGCTATTGGAAGAGCTCTCACATACGAGAGATCTTCAAGGCTGCGCGTTCAAGAATGGTCGCAGTTTCGTCGTTTCGTTTGATCTTTTGGTTGGATTGGCATGGAATTGAAGAAAATTTCGCGATTCCCTTCTTCTTTCTGGTGGGCAGGGAACATGGCGGGAAAAGGTGGAAAGGGGCTTGTAGCTGCAAAGACCACGGCGGCCACGAACAAGGACAAGGACAAGGACAAGAAGCGTCCCACCTCTCGCTCATCTCGTGCTGGTATTCAGGTAAATTTCTCGGATCTTCCTTGATAGGGATTTGTTCTTTTTGTTGGTTTACTGTAATAAGGGGTCGAGAATCAAATTTTATCAACGTTAGTGGACAAAAGGCCGAAGCTTCTACAGAATTTAAAAATCCCACGTGAGCGTCCTCCGTGAGGACTGATCAAGTGTTTGATGCTTCAGATTTCCAATAAGCGAATGATTTTCTAATGCAGTATGAGATAAAGTTGGGAACTTGGGTGTTGTGGAGTGTTCAATTCGTGTATACAACCTTAAAGTTTACACGCGGCTGATGGAATTACACAATTGTATGAACTTTTGTATAATTTGACTTGAATGGTTGGTGGAATCTACAAGACTATGACCCTAGGTGATGAATTTCCATCTCGTAATGGACTAGGTTTTCATGACTTCGGTATATACAGACATTAGCATGTTTATACCCTGTTTTGGTACATGTTGTTTCGGTACGGTGATGTGTGTGAAGCTAGCTGGAAGTCAGTCATGTGATAAGGTTTATTTCACTGCTTATGCTACTTAAGAATATTTGGAACTGTTTTCGCAAAATGGTGGGAATTGATTTTTCTAACAACTGGTGATACGATAAGACGGACATGCTAGAAAAAGGATCTTGAAGAGATGGTTGGCCACTGTACTTCTTGCAGCTATGTTTAACATGTCTCGCTAAAAAGCAACGGATGTTTTCTCTATAGTTATTGACAGTGGTATAGTACCATCGTAGAAGGTTTGGTTCGAATTGCTTTTCATTTTAGCAGCAAATGAGAACCACTTCATGTATGATACTGATACCACACCTCTTGATCTTGATGTCTTAGAAGAGCCCAAGAAATATGATCCACCCTTTTGCTCTCGCAATGAATATGCACATTGCTTGCAATTAACCTTCTTGGTTGAGTAACGTGCTCTGGGATTTGTTTGTTTGAGATCAGTTTCCTGTGGGTCGGATTCACCGGCACCTCAAGACAAGGATCTCCGCTAACGGCCGTGTCGGGGCGACAGCCGCCGTGTACCTGGCATCGATTCTGGAGTACCTGACAGCTGAGGTGCTCGAGCTTGCAGGCAACGCAAGCAAAGACCTCAAGGTGAAGAGGATAACCCCAAGGCATCTGCAGCTGGCCATCCGGGGGGATGAGGAGCTCGACACCCTCATCAAGGGAACCATTGCGGGAGGTGGCGTCATCCCTCACATCCACAAGTCCCTCATCAACAAAACCACCAAGGATTGAATTGGGATCAAATACCCATCATCATCGTTATCATCTCTTAACTGGGTGTTATCTGCTTGCTGTTCGGACATGTTAATTATGTGTAGTTTTAGTGTTAGAGGAGGTTCTTGGTGCTTTTCATAGCTATAGGTCTGTTAGAATGATGTTTAATTTGTGATACTGTTGATCGCTCGATGTTTATTATGCACAACAAACCAATCCAATCCGTGTTCGGTGTCTTTATTAGTTGTATTAAATCAAGACAGTCTTAACTTTGCCTCCTGTTCAGGTGATGCCTTTTCTGTTCTTGCCTTCAGAAAACTTTTCATAACTTGTTTTGCTGTCGAGTTGACCATGAAGCTACCATTACACCTTATGAGATTGAGATTTCAGCTAATATTTAGTTTATTTTAGGCTAAAACGACAAAACCGAACATGATTCGCGTTTCGATAGTTAGATGCCGGAATGCAGAAGAGTACATGGGTCTTGTCTTTCGAGATTTTTATGTTTATTTCTGCATTTTTTTTTTTGAACTTTTCCGTCTCTGACGCTTCAAAGGAATCTTTTCCAACCAACCGTGATGTCCCTTCCAGAAATAGCAAAAAGAGACCAAACCATAGCCATGCAGCTACGCAGTGGTTTAAGCAAAGTTCATTGCCAGAACAGGTCTTCTAGAAGCTGATTATTTCTAGGATCAACTTGGGTTTAATTAGTTTTGAATGGTTAAGCATTTGGTTTGATCTTGATTCAACCGGCCATCGGTTATGTTGCACATGATGTCACGAACAGAATCGACAAGAATATACGACATGCGTATCTTGGTGATATACAATGCGAGTCATGTTATTTTCTGGATATGTGATTGATTTGATCAAATAATAAAAGCACGTGAAGAGAAAAATAACCGAGCGGAGGTTGGATTAATTGGTTGATTCTCTGCACAATCTACTGTAGTGATTTCACATTAAAACTATCCTGTTGTACGAAAGGGCTCATTGTGGAGAAGATACAATATGAAATGCATTTTCTGGAAAGTTGTGATACCTTTTTTATTCTTTTTAAGCCATAACTCATATTTGCACAGAATAAAAGAGTCTATATGGACAACTTGTAAATGTAATATTGGATTTATTTTGGTATATCTTATAATACTTTAATAATACTTTTACTATTTCTCATGTAATAAAACGTAATAATTCGTCATTAAAAAAAACTATGTAACATGAGCGACCAAGCACAATAAACAGTAACATGAGATGACCGACTTTTCTTATAAAAAATCAGCTATAGCGGTTGAGGCGCATATACTCACATTTCTTTTGGGATAATTACTCGATAAGTCCTAAATCAATTACACTAATGCCGATTCAACCATATATATATTCTAAATTTTTTAATTTAATCCTAAACCTTTGCAAAAAAAATTTCAATTTAGTTACTCCGGTCAACTACCATTGGAAATTGCTAACGCGGCGGTCCAACCATTACCGGCCATCCTACATGGCATAATTCATGTCAGCCAGTTGCGGCAAAAATTGGTTAGAAGGACCAGAATGGAATTTCGTGATTACGATTCAATTGATAAAATTAAAAAGTATAGAACTAAATTACCATCCGTATGCTAAATGTATCACTGATCGGACAATTGGTATATCCGTTTCCACAACTATCGACCCCATCCAATCGACGGCCCTAACCCCACCCTGTATCCCACCAAGGAGTGGCCAGTCTCCCATTCGATCTATTCAAACGAGTTTAACCGACGATAAAAGGCGGCTGATTCCAATTTTGCTCGAGGGGACTGGGTGATGCCATGTGTGTGTTAGGCTTTGGACTCCCGTAACCTTTCCTGTATGACAGATTGGTTAATGCCAAAAACACTCAAAGCTAATAATTTCTCTACGGCTCTTAGATTAGCACTTTGGTGCTGGGGAATTTACTTCTGTGATGTCATGTCAGACTTGACAAATGAATAAGTGAATAGGTAAAGTTAAAGGACCCCTCCTGATCTCTCCTCTCTCTCTCTCTCTCTCTCTCTCTCTCTCTCCAACCGGAAGAGCCACTTTTCTTCTTTTGCTTATGCCGACAATTCCTTGCACTCCCAAGAAAGACAAAAGAAAAAGAAAAAGAAAGCATCTTTCGTGGCTTCTGTGAACGCTATGGTTGAGAATCTAATGCCTGCAAAACTCCAAAACTCCATCCTAAAAGGTTTTTTTAACCTCCGTCCAAACCAAGGTTTGGTTTAGTATTTTACATATATAAACCAACCTCTCCATGCACAAAACATCGCCCACAAGTGATCTTTTCTCTTGTCAACCCTCTCTCATCTCTCTCAGCGTCGTAGCCACTAGCCAATCATGGAAGCGAAGCTCCTTCATCGGAGCATGAGCCCTTTTGCGCCGACCCCGGATCACCCTCTCCGTCGCGGACTCGCTAACAAGCCTCTGCGTTCTCCGGTTCTCGCCGTCTTGACGAGACCCGCCAAGAGCATCACGGAAATCGCGGAGAAGACAATAAGGCCAGAAGGAGATGCCATTGTTACCAAGTATGAGGACAGCTGGTTCGATCTCGTGGCCACTAAATCGTGCCACTAATCATCTTCGGTTTTGTCGTTTAGCCTAAAATAAACTAAATATTAGCTGAAATCTCAATCTCATAAGGTGTAATGGTAGCTTCATGGTCAACTCGACAGCAAAACAAGTTATGAAAAGTTTTCTGAAGGCAAGAACAGAAAAAGGCATCACCTGAACAGGAGGCAAAGTTAAGACTGTCTTGATTTAATACAACTAATAAAGACACCGAACACGGATTGGATTGGTTTGTTGTGCATAATAAACATCGAGCGATCAACAGTATCACAAATTAAACATCATTCTAACAGACCTATAGCTATGAAAAGCACCAAGAACCTCCTCTAACACTAAAACTACACATAATTAACATGTCCGAACAGCAAGCAGATAACACCCAGTTAAGAGATGATAACGATGATGATGGGTATTGATCCCAATTCAATCCTTGGTGGTTTTGTTGATGAGGGACTTGTGGATGTGAGGGATGACGCCACCTCCCGCAATGGTTCCCTTGATGAGGGTGTCGAGCTCCTCATCCCCCCGGATGGCCAGCTGCAGATGCCTTGGGGTATCCTCTTCACCTTGAGGTCTTTGCTTGCGTTGCCTGCAAGCTCGAGCACCTCAGCTGTCAGGTACTCCAGAATCGATGCCAGGTACACGGCGGCTGTCGCCCCGACACGGCCGTTAGCGGAGATCCTTGTCTTGAGGTGCCGGTGAATCCGACCCACAGGAAACTGATCTCAAACAAACAAATCCCAGAGCACGTTACTCAACCAAGAAGGTTAATTGCAAGCAATGTGCATATTCATTGCGAGAGCAAAAGGGTGGATCATATTTCTTGGGCTCTTCTAAGACATCAAGATCAAGAGGTGTGGTATCAGTATCATACATGAAGTGGTTCTCATTTGCTGCTAAAATGAAAAGCAATTCGAACCAAACCTTCTACGATGGTACTATACCACTGTCAATAACTATAGAGAAAACATCCGTTGCTTTTAGCGAGACATGTTAAACATAGCTGCCAAGAAGTACAGTGGCCAACCATCTCTTCAAGATCCTTTTTCTAGCATGTCCGTCTTATCGTATCACCAGTTGTTAGAAAAATCAATTCCCACCATTTGCGAAAACAGTTCCAAATATCTTAAGTAGCATAAGCAGTGAAAAAAACCTTATCACATGACTGACTTCCAGCTAGCTTCACACACATCACCGTACCGAAACAACATGTACCAAAACAGGGTATAAACATGCTAATGTCTGTATATACCGAAGTCATGAAAACCTAGTCCATTACGAGATGGAAATTCATCACCTAGGGTCATAGTCTTGTAGATTCCACCAACCATTCAAGTCAAATTATACAAAAGTTCATACAATTGTGTAATTCCATCAGCCGCGTGTAAACTTTAAGGTTGTATACACGAATGAACACTCCACAAACCCAAGTTCCCAACTTTATCTCATACTGCATTAGAAAATCATTCGCTTATTGGAAATCTGAAGCATCAAACACTTGATCAGTCCTCACGGAGGGACGCTCACGTGGGATTTTTAAATTCTGTAGAAGCTTCGGCCTTTTGTCCACTAACGTTGATAAAATTTGATTCTCGACCCCTTATTACAGTAAACCAACAAAAAGAACAAATCCCTATCAAGGAAGATCCGAGAAATTTACCTGAATACCAGCACGAGATGAGCGAGAGGTGGGACGCTTCTTGTCCTTGTCTTGTCCTTGTTCGTGGCCGCCGTGGTCTTTGCAGCTACAAGCCCCTTTCCACCTTTTCCGCCATGTTCCCTGCCCACCAGAAAGAAGAAGGGAATCGCGAAATTTTCTTCAATTCCATGCCAATCCAACCAAAAGATCAACGAAACGACGAAACTGCGACCATTCTTGAACGCGCAGCCTTGAAGATCTCTCGTATGTGAGAGCTCTTCCAATAGCACAAAAACGAAGAGATTAAAAAAAAAAACACTTAAAACCCTTTTTTCTTTTCGCAAAAAAACGCAGGAAGCAGATGCAAGAAAGGTGTGGGTGTGAGGAGAATTCGAAGCCCAAGCTGCGAATACACGAACCAAACTACGAGCGAAGAAGAAATCTGACCGGAGAGCGCCGGAGAAGGAGAGATCTGAACTGGGAGGCTCTTCGGAGGCGAGAGCGGAAGAGCGATGGTAGAGCAGAAAATGAAACGATGGAATGAAGAAGGGTATCTCCGAAGGCTTTTGATGAGTTTTTGAATCGGAGCGAAACCGGACTTGGCGGGTCAGTTTGGGTGGGAAAATACCTATTTTCGCCAATTTTCGAAATCTTTTACCCCCACTACACCTTTACCGAACTCTCCCTGTAAGTTCGTCCGAATGACGGTTTTGCCATCCATTAGGCTATCCACATATTTCGGTTCATACCGGTCACTGGGCTAAAGGCAGAGTACACATATGGGCCCGGCCTATATTCCACGTAAACCGAGCCCGAACTTCTCGGGCCGTGTGTTTGTAATTACGAATTGATTCCAATAATTTATTTTGGGCCCGATCCCATGAGAAAACCGAGATCGAACATGCACATCCTTAAAAATCTCAATCAAACGATATAATGTCACATCGTGGAACAATAATCTCAATCAAAGAAAGGGTGAATTCGGGGACGAAAATTCAAGTTTCAATACTAACTCATTAATTGACGGTGTACATTGTTCCCCGAAATTTTTTCCACAACAAAATATGTTTCGCCAAAAGTAGTGTTTGACTTTTAAAATTGAAGGAGATTGGGTTCTGCGCTAATTCCGAACAGAGAAAATATGCTAGCTAGCATGCCACAAAAAAAAATCGCCAAAGTATATATCTTTCACCAAAGTCATTCTTTGGCTCTTAATTTAGTAAAACAAGGCCTCTGGGCCTACTCCAGATAGGAAGTATCATAGGCAAAAGGACAACAACTATTCAATTGAACAGGAGTGTACAAACATAAATCGTGTCCAAATTTAATCGACTACAATATTCATGTAACATAGACTTGATGAACTAACAAAATATTGACAAACTATGTCAAAATTTAATCAACGACGTAGCTTGAAAACGTGAAAGTATTATACAAAAATTTAATCGATGACACAATACCCATGATAGAGTTGTGCACCGAAATTTAGTCGACATCGCGAATTTGGAAGCTATAAGCACAAATAAAAAGTGTGATACAAGAAAGGAAAGACAAAGATAAATTTGCTTGGTTGTGTGAAAGGGCCTCTGAAGAGTATGATGTGGCTATTTAAAGTCTACAATTATCGGTTATCGACAAAGGTTGCAAAGGAAGTGAGACATCCTAGATTAACTTACTGAAGTATTGTTTGCTTTGACCCATCCTATACTTAGCCTTGCAGTTTTGTTCTTTGGTGTACAAGTGGATACCTTCCTAGAAGTGCTCTCACTTGAGCATGTTTACCTTGAGAGTTCCAAAACTAAGTATTGCCATTATGTCAGAAGGCACCTTCGTGAATTAATTTCTCTCTCTCTCTCTCTCTCTCTCTCTCTCTCGCGCGCGCGCGCGGCGCGCGCGAATTGTCTCCTCTTGTTTAATGCACATTTCATTTCATTTCTATAAATCTACTAGGAGCTGCTCCTTTTCCAAATCCTATAACCTCGCCCTCATTCAATCGAGCTGTTATAGGCCCACCAGCTTCTATTTGGTTAATTCCCGAACCACACACCACCAAAGGGGATCCCACTCTGATATCATATGTGACATCTTGGATTAACTTATTGAGGTATTGTCTGCTTTAGCTCGTCTTATACCAAGCCTCGTAGTTTTGTCTTTTAGCATACAAGTGGGCATCTTTCTAGGAGGTCACCCATTTTAAGAATATTCCTATTTGAGCACACTTAACTTTAAAGTTTCAAAACTAAGCTTTGATGTTAAAAAGCACCTCCCTCCATGAGTTAATTTCGGTTTCACGCACGCACGTACACTTCAAAAAATCACTCTCTTTGTTTGATGCAGAGTTTAGTTCATTTTTGTCCCATCCACCATTCTAAAAGCCTGCCATGAGTGGCTTCTTGCCAAGCCCTCTAGCCCTGACGACTACTCCTAGCACTTGTCATATCAAGTTGTTACGAGGAGGTTACAAATGAAAGTCACAAGAGGTTAACAAAAGGAAGTTACATCTAGAGGTTACAAATGGTTATCAATGATTTCTTCGATTCCACAACGTTGATAATTACGTTGGCGATTTTCTCGACTCTACTTTGTGGATGGTTGCATCTGAGACTATCGGCTCTACTTTTTGTTGATTTCTTTAAGTCGTCGATTCATCACATTGTTAATTCATCACATTGTCGATAATTTAATTCATATATACTCTCATCAACTAAGCTCATCACACGTCGATAATAACAAAAAATTCAGTCATTTTTATTGCAAACCTATATATAACAAAGGATCACTAAACAACCCCTGCACTTTTGCGTGAATTGCATGTAACGGATGTTTATAATTGAAAATGATCCATGCACTTTCAAGCATAAAAGAGAATTTCACATTAATGTACTTGTATATATATAAGATCCTAATGTTAGCTAACTTTAACATCTTGAAATTACGTAAATTTATGTATATGGTGAGATTTTTAAATCTCAAATAATTTATATTAGGCTTAAATATTAATACGATAGGTACCAAGTAAATTTATCAAAATCTATTTCCAATTAGTTAGTAATTAAATACGTCATAACAAAGTAAATTTATATTTTGATTAACCAATAAATATAGTAATAAATCCAACTCATTTAATAAATTTCTACATATTCGACTTCTAAATAAAATCAAAACGTCGGTTGCCAATTCGTTCGTCAGGGGACTCTGTTCTTAATTCATAACGGCACCTCTCCTCCTCCGCCTCTCTGCGCCCAAAACCACTCGATAAAACCTCGATATCCACTGATGTTCGCTGGAGCTCAGTGAGTCGTGAACTAGCCACCGAGTTCACCGGAGCCAACTCGATCGAGAAAGCGAGAGAGAAAAAGTTTCACATGGACAGTCACTCCTCGCACCTTGCCGCGCAGAACCGATCTCGCGGCTCCCAAACCCCCTCCCCGTCCCACTCCGCCGCCTCCGCCTCCGCCACCTCCTCGATCCACCTCAAGCGGAAGCTCTCCGCCGCCAACGCCTCCTCCGCCGCCGACGACCACGCCCCGCCCTTTCCCCCCTCGTCCATCTCCGCCGACACCCGGGACGGCGCCCTGACCTCCAACGACGACCTCGAGAGCATCTCTGCCCGCGGCGGAGGGGCCGGCGACGACTCCGACGACGATTCCGACGAAGAGGAGGAATTCGACGGCGACAACGACGGCGGATCCTCTCTCCGCACGTTCACCGCGGCTCGGCTGGAGAAGGCGGGCCCGGCTGCGGTTCGGAACACGAAGATCAAGGCCGAGAGCAATGCGACGGTCAAGGTCGAGAAGGAGGACTCCACCAAGGACGGTGCTAATGGTGCCGGTGTGGGAGCATTGGGGCCAGCTGCTACCTCCGGCGCTGGTTCAGGAACCGGAATTGTGCCGAAGGAGGATGCTATGAAGATATTCACCGAGAATATACAAACGAGTGGGGCTTACAGTGCTAGAGAAGAGAACTTGAAGAGAGAGGTAACATTCTTGGTAGTTTAAATTTCCTTAGTAGAGAGTTGGAAGTAATTAGATGAAATTTCCAAGCAGTAGAGTTTGATTATTTGGTTTGAATTTAAGCGTCTCTAGGGAGACCCTGAAGAGTTGCTTCTGGCCCCTTTAAAACCTTAAAATCTCTTTCCCTCCAAAAATCTTTAGTTGTGCATCAAATGAAGAGCTTAGGTGTACATATCCATGAGATATTTGATTGCTCATTCTCAAGAGACTCAAATCCCTCTCTCTAAGAATGCTGGTCGAATCATACGAGAAATGAATGACAACTATCTACAAGTATCTCGGACATCGCTAGTGAACACTAAATGATGTTGATTTTTTTTTTGATCTGTCTGAGTGTCTAGTTAAAGTGACGAGTGTTCCTTTTGTTGGAGATTCCTTACGATCAAGGATTGTTTCACGATAAAAGATCTCTCTAGAAATGGTCACACGGTGTAATAGAGAACAGCCATCTTTGCAACTTCATTTATGATGGAGGGCTTATCTGAATTCCGCAGGAGGAAGCAGGAAGACTCAAGTTTGAGTGCCTTTCAAATGATGGTGTCGATGAGCATATGGTTTGGTACTTCATCTTTCATTTATCTAATGTTTTAACACCCACTGAGGTTTGTTTTAGTGTTCCATGGAGGCAGAAACCTTTTTCTCCCCCTATTTTACAGATACAAAGTTTGTGCAACAACGGTGAAAATTTGCATTTGCCATTCCCCTTTGTCTTAACTTTCAAGACAACAAAGCATTCATTAACTTCCTTGGATGTCAGGTTCTCATGTAAATATTTAGCTATAGCGAGTCTTATCACACTCCTTCAACGTTTCTCTTGGTTCTCAGGTTAATAGGATTAAAGAATATCTTTGCCAAGCAACTTCCTAATATTGT
>JAGVVM010018852.1:0-63273 GCA_019149425.1 Psidium friedrichsthalianum | reverse complement strand
TATCCCATCCGATTCTAAGTACGGACCAAGCTTGGGAACAGCACGTTACAACGATCTGGGTTGATGAAGGACTTGACTACCTAGTAGCTCACATCTTCAGGCCTGGTTCCTACATGATGATGATGTTCTCTATGGCCTACTTTGTGGATTTTAGGGGTTGTCCACCCAACTCCTCATATCCCCACCTGGGATCCGATGGACCTCAACACGCCTGACGGAGAGATAGTGGACCTCGAGCCTGTCACTAAGGCCGATCCTCCCGTAAAGCCCGATACGTCCTCGAGATCGATCCCTTCGATGACATCCCCATGTCTCCCTAGCTGTAGGAGCATGGTAGTTCCTTTTTGATTTTAGTGACGATGGATGAGGGTGGAGTAGCCCCTCTTTTGAGAGTCGATGAGTAGCTAACCCTTCCCAACTCACCTATCTTTTTGCTGGTCTTAGGAAGCCATCCTGAAGAATGGCATTGTATTTATGCTATATAGCTCTATAAGGTTAGCGATCCTCTGCTTTATTGATGTATTAAAAGTATATGGTTAGATTAATGGAAATGGAATGTCCTATTTTTCTATCCCTATTTATTCAATTGTCTAGGTGTATTAAAAATGTTTCCACATGCGTAAATTTTTTTGTTTGGTCGTTAGCATACCTGGGATGCTATCCTTTCCGACCTAAGGCATTTTGGTAGGGAAGGCACGTGTTCGAGATTTGAGGCATGACAGAGAAGGTAGTGGTAACTGTAAGTGAACATGCTCCATATAAATAAGCACACACTAGCACACACGATCTTTCATATAGATAATGGTAATAATACAAAAATAGCTAATAATTCAAGAGAATAGATGTAATAGTTGGAAAATCACTTCAACGATTACCATAGCAGATATTATGTCAGAACAGACAAATTTTGAGTTTCTTGATGAACTATAATAGTAACTTTTGAGAGATTAAGCTTACTTGATCTTTTCAATGATGTGGAGATCTGGTTAACTATCTTTTGTGATAATGTGGGTCTTTTGCCAAATTGACTTATTACTCATGAGGATTTGAGATTCCCAATTCTCCTTTGATAAAATCAAATGCTTACTTGTCCAAGCTTGTGAATATATCAGCCAACTGATGTTTTGAATCAACAAAGTGTATGCACACATCACCACTGTTCACATGATCTCTGATAAAATGATACTTTACTTCGATATACTTTGCTCTAGAGTGCAATATAGGATTTTTGGTCAGGTTTATAGCACTTGCATTCTCATAGTAGATAGGAACATTCAAATTTTGTTCCTCGAAGCCACTATGTTTTTGTTTCATCCAAAGAAGTTATGCACAGCAGCTCCTAGAGCAGTGTACTTAGTTTTAGTGGTTGAGAGAACAACTGAGCTTTGTTTCTTTGAAATTAGGAGACCAATATATTTCACACCAATTGACATGTACCGGATATACTTTTTCAATTGATTTTACAGCTTGCATAGTCATCATCTGAATATCCCAATAAATCAAAGCTTGAAGTTTTAAGATACCATAACCCCGCTTTAGATGATGAATCAACATACCTGATGATCTTTTTTACAACCATGATATGTAACTCCTTTGGATTAGATTGGAATCATGCACATATAAACACGGCAGACAAGATATCTGATTGAGAAGCATTTAAGTATAATATTGACCCTATCATACTTCTATAAAGTTTGAAATCATGGCCTATTTCATCCTTATCTAGTTTTATACATGCGGTCATAAGAATTTCAGTGAATTTGCATCCTTCTAAACCAATCCTCTTCACCATATCTTTTTCATACTTTTCTTTATTTGAAGTCTAGGAAGATATTCATCTCTCCCGTCATTCTCATCTTGAATTCATTTTTCATTGCTTTAACAAAATTCTTGCAAAAATTTTTATTAGTAGAGCCAATGATTATGTCATCAATATAGATATGAACGAACAAGATGTTTTCATCTTTCTTCTTGATAATAAGGTGGTGTCAAGTTTACCTTTTTCGAAGTTTTGTTCAAGAGGGAAAGAGTTTCATCTTTGTACTAGGCTCTAGGGGCTTCCCTCAGATCGTAGGGAGCCTTCTTTAATTGATAGACATCATCTAAATGTAAAGAATCTTCAAAACATGGTGGTTGCTCAACAAAACCTTTTCTTTGATATAGCTATTGAGAAAGACACTTTTTACATCCATTTGGTATAATATAAATTCGTAATGACAAGTATAAGCAAGTAAATTTGGGTAGCTTCTAGTTTAGCAACGGGAGCATATGTTTTATCATAATCTATGCCTTCTTATTGTGAGTAACTTTAGCTGCTAACCTAGCTTTGTTTCTTACCACACTACCTTTGTCGTTCATTTTGTTGTGGAATACCCATTTCGTGCCAATGATTTGTTGATATTTAGGTCGTGAGACCACTCCCAAACATCGCTGATTTGGATTGTCGTAGCTCATCTTACGTGGCTTCAATTCAGTTGTCATCAACGATCGCTTCATCAACTGCTTTAGGCTCAATTTGGGAGATCAAGGCTAAGGAAGTCATCATATCTTTGATTGAGGATGCTGTCTTGATTCCTTCGTTAATTTTCCAATGACCTGATCTTTGGGATGATCAATTTTGAACTTTCAATCCGTAGAATGTTAACTTGAACTTAAAGGATTGGCAACTTGTTATGGCATGGCTGTTGAACATTTGCTGGAGCTGATGTTTAGAAATCTATCTCATGTTCATCTCTTTGAACACCTTTCAGCTCATCTTTAAATTTTACGTTCATGGTTTCTTCAACAACCTGCATACACACGATAATCTTTGCTAGTTGTAAAGTAGCCAAATACCTTCACTTGATAGCATCAAACTTCCTAATGTCATCATTCACATTCTTGAGAATGTAGCATTTGCATTTGAAGATGTGAAAGTATGATAAGATAGACTTCTTTTCTTTAAAGATCTCATAAGGTGTCTTTTCCATCGTTAGTCCAAGAAGAGCTCTATTCATGATGTATGAAGTAGTAGTAGCAGCTTTAGCCCAAAGTAGGCAAGAGCTCTACCTTCAATCATCACGGTTTTGGCCATCTCTTAAAGGGATTGATTTATCCTTTCAACAGCTCTATTATGTTGAGGAGTGTAAGTGTGAAGAAGTTGTGCTCAATCCATTTTCATCTCAAAATCTAGAAACCTTTGGTTTTGGAATTCTCCACCATGATCGGTTCTAATAAATGTGTTCTTGTATCCTTTTTCGTTTTGCACTTCTCTAGAAAGTTTCTCAAAGAATGAAAAGCTTTAGGTAATATTTTCTTACTCTTAGACTTGCAATATGAGTAGGAGTAAATAAGTCCATATGCAATAGTTGCAGAGGTCTACTTGTAGCAATATGATTGATGGACTTAAAGGATGATCTTACTTGCTTCTCAAAGAGCATGCATTACAAGAGTCACATTTACCATAGTTGATCTTTAGTAGACAACACACCAGATCTTTTGATGCAATCTTTGAGATGTGCTTCACATTGATATTACCTAACTTCTTATGCCATAGATCACATTCTTGTTTGATGGACATTAAGCATTGCATTTCATCAAGTTAAACATTCAGCGAATATATCTTACCATGTCACTTACCTGTGAAAGATTGGCTAGTGCCAATGCACAAGTTTTCTTTGAAGTTGATTTTGTAGCCTTTGTCACACAGTTGGTTTATGTTGAGAAGGTTGTATCCAAGTTCTTGGACCAATGAAACATCTTCAATTATTAGGTTTCCTAACTTGATGTTTCCCAAGCCAATAATGTTCCCTTTTCCTTTACCACCAAAGGTGACATTTTCACCATTCACTTGTTTGAGATTTATGAACAAGTTTCTTTTTCTTATCATGTATCTCAAACATCCACCATCCAAGTACCATTTGTTCTTCTTCAATATGACCCGCAATCAAGAAGAATTTCACGTTTTCTTTGGTACCCATACAAACTTGGGTCCTTTTGTGTTAGTCATAGGTCTAGTGTTAAATCTCTAGTAGATCTTTTTGGGCTTCATTTACTCAATTGGACATTTTTTTTTTTGTAATGATCAAGTTCATTATAAATTGAGCAATTGAATTGCTTGCTAGTAGATCTTGTGAATTGCTGTGCAAAGTGAACTTTATAAGACTGAAGAGAAGTGTTTGTCTCATTCTCATTTTGACATTTGGAAAAGGATTCTCCTCTTCATATTTCTTTCGTGACCAGTCCCAGACTTGTTGTAATGAGGAACTTGAATAGATATACTATGCTGCAGGTTTTTGAATTGAAGGAGAAATTTATGCTAATTTTTAAACATCTGCCTTTAGATATTTGCTTACCTGCTGCAGAAAGTCGCATTCACTCTAAGTGGTGACCAGATCTTTCTACAATTTCTCAAGCTCATTCTTTTTAGAAGGTTTTATTCAATGAGTTTGAAACTTCTTTTTCAATTCAAACATTCTCTTTAAAATCTTTTTGTGTTCTACAAATATTTCCTTAAAAACTCTTTCATTTTTTTCATATGAAAGTTTAGGAGTCATTTACCTCATCTTCTTCTTCTCTTTCGGATTCAGCCATGAGATAAAGATTTGCTTCATCTTCATCAGTTGACTTATATTTCATGTCACTCCATGTTTCAAATTTGAGTGCTCTTTTCTTTTTCTTGAACCTTCCTCCTCTTTTCTTTAGGAATGGGCAATCAGGCTTGATGTGCCCTGATTTCCTAGACTCAAATCAAATAGTATCTTTACCTTTGCTTTCTTCCTTTCCTTTGAAGTATTTCTTTTCTTTTGAGAATCTTGGATTTCTTATTCCTTTGAAGTTTCCACCCTTTTCATAAGAGTTTTCAATCTTCTAATAAATAGGGCCATTTCGTTGTTATCTTCTTCTTCAATAGATGTCTCACCTCCTGCATTTTCATCGTTAGCATTAAAAGTAATAACTTTCTTACCTTTGGACAAGTTTTTCTTGTTTATTCCTTCAGCTTCATAGGACACTAACATGCCAATGAGTTCATCCATGTGATAGGTTGAATCCTCATAATTTCTCGAATTGAGGTTTTCACAATGATCCACTCTTTCGAGAGTGTCCTAGGAATCTTATTTACATTTTCAGCATCTATGAAGATCTTTCCTTCACTAGGCATTCCATTCATTATCTCAATGAATCGTGAACATTTCTCTTACTATTTTATCAGATTTCATCACGAACATTTCATAACTCTTAAGCAAGATGTTCATCTTAGTTTCTTTCATGCTATCAGTGCCTTCATAAATCACTTGGAGACAATCCCATATTTGTTTAGCTCAAACACAAGAGGATATTTGATTAAATTCAGATAGAGATTGAGCACAGTAAAGAAGATGTCTTGCTTTAGAATTGAGAGTAGCTCTTTTTCAAGTTTGTTCAAGGTGAGCAATAGCAACAACAATTGAATTAGCAACCGGTTCTCTAGCCACAGCAACAGGAGCAGCAACTAGAGTTTTCTATACCATTTTGAATAACGTCCCACATCTCTTGATTACAAGTATCAAGGTAGGCAACATTCCATTCTTTCAGTAGTTGTAATTGCTCCAAGCAAAGTACGGAGGTTTGTTGGTTGATGCGGATTCATTGCTTAGAAAACCACCAAAGTTGGCCATGATAGGATCTTTATGCTTTAAAGAAATACACCTCAAATAAAAAGTAATAGAGTTATAATACCAATTATTAGGGCTAACAAACCTAGAGGGGGTAAATAGTTTATTTTGAAACATTTCAAACAATGCGAATAACGGTAACTAATAAGAAAAAGATCAGGTAAGAAAATGTTTCACAAATAGTATCTGAGTATGTGCAAATAGAGTAATGACTTAGAAAAGATCAGCACAACAAATATAGTAGTTCGACTTATATACCAAGCTTACATCTATTCCACAGAACTAACAGGCACAACACAGGCTCAAATGCACTAGTAAATTGGCTCACAGTTACAAACAATACATGAGCTAATATTTCATGCGATAGATCACAGTATCTTGATACAGTCTCACTACTTAGAAATGTGCACTTGATTTTGCACGATTATAAGGCCACAAATGATCAAAAGATCTTGCTCCATTTAAGCTTCTAGGCTAGAGCTACCTCTAAAGCAACTTTGGATATTCAATTTTTTTAGGTGGTTAGTTCTTCTTTGGCCTTCATGAGCTCCTCTTTATAAACCTTTAGTATTATAGTCGTTTGAACCACTTTAGAGAAGCAAAAGAGTAGTTGAAGATAGACGGGATAGCGTGTCCTTACACTAGAGCAGCTTTCTTTCAAGTCAGACTAGATTATCTAAAATATGTATTGATGTACTGTTTCTTATTGACAATTTACCGCCGTACTCTAATAGAGTAGTTGTACTACTCTCGAGGAGATAGAAATCTTCCTTTGGCTTTTCCCATCAAGCTTGGGTTACTTCAGCCAATCTTTCTCAAACATCATCACTTTTGGACTTTATACAGCTCATCTAACCTGATCTTTCAAGATCCGATATCAAACAATCGATGACTAGATCTTTTGAGGTCCTCAAAAGCTATTTTTACCAAACCCTTCAAACATCACTTGATGTTCAAGCGATAGGCGACAAGCAATCTTTAACCACATATATCAAACGTTTGTACGCCAAAGGTAAATGTAATATCAAATGATAGTTTGAAAATTATCAAAATATTTTATGAGATGTTTCTCCAACAGTTAAAGCTGATCTTACCCCGAGGCATCTGTATGAAATTCATATTTAGGAAAATCACTCAACTTAGGCACTGAAAGGAGTCGATGAAAATGTCGATGTAACTAAATTCCCAAGCCCTTTTCTCTGATTTTCGTGGATCGAACGGTCTTTCGCAACCACTCAGTGGGGTTTTCAATCTACACTCCAAGAATAAATTGGTGGCAACTCCAATAACATACACACATCGCACATGTCACCCGACCGTACTAAGGTCAACGGCGGGAATTTTTAAAAATGAGATTGACCTTAGTACGGTCGTGTGACATGTGCGATGTGTGTATGTTATTGGAGTTGCCACCAATTTATTCTTGGAGTGTAGATTGAAAACCCCACTGAGTGGTTGCGAAAGACCGTTCGATCCCACGAAAATCAGAGAAAAGGGCTTGGGAATTTAGTTACATCGACATTTTCATCGACTCCTTTCAGTGCCTAAGTTGAGTGATTTTCCTAAATATGAATTTCATACAGATGCCTCGGGGTAAGATCAGCTTTAACTGTTGGAGAAACATCTCATAAATATTTTGATAATTTTCAAACTATCATTTGATATTACATTTACCTTTGGCGTACAAACGTTTGATATATGTGGTTAAAGATTGCTTGTCGCCTATCGCTTGAACATCAAGTGATGTTTGAAGGGTTTTGGTAAAAATAGCTTTTGAGGACCTCAAAAGATCTAGTCATCGATTGTTTGATATCGGATCTTGAAAGATCAGGTTAGATGAGCTGTATAAAGTCCAAAAGTGATGATGTTTGAGAAAGATTGGCTGAAGTAACCCAAGCTTGATGGGAAAAGCCAAAGGGAAGATTTCTATCTCCTCGAGAGTAGTACAACTACTCTATTAGAGTACGGCGGTAAATTGTCAATAAGAAACAGTACATCAATACATATTTTAGATAATCTAGTCTGACTTGAAAGAAAGCTGCTCTAGTGTAAGGACACGCTATCCCGTCTATCTTCAACTACTCTTTTGCTTCTCTAAAGTGGTTCAAACGACTATAATACTAAAGGTTTTATAAAGAGGAGCTCATGAAGGCCAAAGAAGAACTAACCACCTAAAAAAATTGAATATCCAAAGTTGCTTTAGAGGTAGCTCTAGCCTAGAAGCTTAAATGGAGCAAGATCTTTTGATCATTTGTGGCCTTATAATCGTGCAAAATCAAGTGCACATTTCTAAGTAGTGAGACTGTATCAAGATACTGTGATCTATCGCATGAAATATTAGCTCATGTATTGTTTGTAACTTGTGAGCCAATTTACTAGTGCATTTGAGCCTGTGTTGTGCCTGTTAGTTCTGTGGAATAGATGTAAGCTTGGTATATAAGTCGAACTACTATATATTTGTTGTGCTGATCTTTTCTAAGTCATTACTCTATTTGCACATACTCAGATACTATTTTGTGAAACATTTTCTTACCTGATCTTTTTCTTATTAGTTACCGTTATTCGCATTGTTTGAAATGTTTCAAATAAACTATTTACCCCCTCTAGGTTTGTTAGCCCTAATAATTGGTATTATAACTCTATTACTTTTTATTTGAGGTGTATTTCTTTAAAGCATAAAGATCCTTATCATGGCCAACTTTGGTGGTTTTCTAAGCAATGAATCCGCATCAACCAACAAACCTCCGTACTTTGCTTGGAGCAATTACAACTACTGAAAGAATGGAATGTTTGCCTACCTTGATACTTGTAATCAAGAGATGTGGGACGTTATTCAAAATTGGTATAGAAACTCTAGTTGCTGCTCCTGTTGCTGTGGCTAGAGAACCGGTTGCTAATTCAATTGTTGTTGCTATTGCTCACCTTGAACAAACTTGAAAAAGAGCTACTCTCAATTCTAAAGCAAGACATCTTCTTTACTGTGCTCAATCTCTATCTGAATTTAATCAAATATCCTCTTGTGTTTGAGCTAAACAAATATGGGATTGTCTCCAAGTGATTTATGAAGGCACTGATAGCATGAAAGAAACTAAGATGAACATCTTGCTTAAGAGTTATGAAATGTTCGTGATGAAATCTGATAAAATAGTAAGAGAAATGTTCACGATTCATTGAGATAATGAATGGAATGCCTAGTGAAGGAAAGATCTTCATAGATGCTGAAAATGTAAATAAGATTCCTAGGACACTCTCGAAAGAGTGGATCATTGTGAAAACCTCAATTCGAGAAATTATGAGGATTCAACCTATCACCATGGATGAACTCATTGGCATGTTAGTGTCCTATGAAGCTGAAGGAATAAACAAGAAAAACTTGTCCAAAGGTAAGAAAGTTATTACTTTTAATGCTAACGATGAAAATGCAGGAGGTGAGACATCTATTGAAGAAGAAGATAACAACGAAATGGCCCTATTTATTAGAAGATTGAAAACTCTTATGAAAAGGGTGGAAACTTCAAAGGAATAAGAAATCCAAGATTCTCAAAAGAAAAGAAATACTTCAAAGGAAAGGAAGAAAGCAAAGGTAAAGATACTATTTGATTTGAGTCTAGGAAATCAGGGCACATCAAGCCTGATTGCCCATTCCTAAAGAAAAGAGGAGGAAGGTTCAAGAAAAAGAAAAGAGCACTCAAATTTGAAACATGGAGTGACATGAAATATAAGTCAACTGATGAAGATGAAGCAAATCTTTATCTCATGGCTGAATCCGAAAGAGAAGAAGAAGATGAGGTAAATGACTCCTAAACTTTCATATGAAAAAAATGAAAGAGTTTTTAAAGGAAATATTTGTAGAACACAAAAAGATTTTAAAGAGAATGTTTGAATTGAAAAGAAGTTTCAAACTCATTGAATAAAACCTTTCTAAAAAGAATGAGCTTGAGAAATTGTAGAAAGATCTGGTCACCACTTAGAGTGAATGCGACTTTCTGCAGCAGGTAAGCAAATATCTAAAGGCAGATGTTTAAAAAATTAGCATAAATTTCTCCTTCAATTCAAAAACCTTGCAGCATAGTATATCTATTCAAGTTCCTCATTACAACAAGTCTGGACTTGGTCACGAAAGAAATATGAAGAGGAGAATCCTTTTCCAAATGTCAAAATGAGAATGAGACAAACACTTCTCTTCAGTCTTATAAAGTTCACTTTGCACAGCAATTCACAAGATCTACTAGCAAGCATTCAATTGCTCAATTTATAATGAACTTGATCATTACAAAAAAAAATGTCCAATTGAGTAAATGAAGCCAAAAAGATCTACTAGAGATTTAACACTAGACCTATGACTAACACAAAAGGACCCAAGTTTGTATGGGTACCAAAGAAAACGTGAAATTCTTCTTGATTGCGGGTCATATTGAAGAAGAACAAATGGTACTTGGATGGTGGATGTTTGAGATACATGATAAGAAAAAGAAACTTGTTCATAAATCTCAAACAAGTGAATGGTGAAAATGTCACCTTTGGTGGTAAAGGAAAAGGGAACATTATTGGCTTGGGAAACATCAAGTTAGGAAACCTAATAATTGAAGATGTTTCATTGGTCCAAGAACTTGGATACAACCTTCTCAACATAAACCAACTGTGTGACAAAGGCTACAAAATCAACTTCAAAGAAAACTTGTGCATTGGCACTAGCCAATCTTTCACAGGTAAGTGACATGGTAAGATATATTCGCTGAATGTTTAACTTGATGAAATGCAATGCTTAATGTCCATCAAACAAGAATGTGATCTATGGCATAAGAAGTTAGGTAATATCAATGTGAAGCACATCTCAAAGATTGCATCAAAAGATCTGGTGTGTTGTCTACTAAAGATCAACTATGGTAAATGTGACTCTTGTAATGCATGCTCTTTGAGAAGCAAGTAAGATCATCCTTTAAGTCCATCAATCATATTGCTACAAGTAGACCTCTGCAACTATTGCATATGGACTTATTTACTCCTACTCATATTGCAAGTCTAAGAGTAAGAAAATATTACCTAAAGCTTTTCATTTCTTTGAGAAACTTTCTAGAGAAGTGCAAAACGAAAAGGATACAAGAACACATTTATTAGAACCGATCATGGTGGAGAATTCCAAAACCAAAGGTTTCTAGATTTTTGAGATGAAAATGGATTGAGCACAACTTCTTCACACTTACACTCCTCAACATAATAGAGCTGTTGAAAGGATAAATCAATCCCTTTAAGAGATGGCCAAAACCGTGATGATTGAAGGTAGAGCTCTTGCCTACTTTTGGGCTAAAGCTGCTACTACTACTTCATACATCATGAATAGAGCTCTTCTTGGACTAACGATGGAAAAGACACCTTATGAGATCTTTAAAGAAAAGAAGTCTATCTTATCATACTTTCACATCTTCAAATGCAAATGCTACATTCTCAAGAATGTGAATGATGACATTAGGAAGTTTGATGCTATCAAGTGAAGGTATTTGGCTACTTTACAACTAGCAAAGATTATCGTGTGTATGCAGGTTGTTGAAGAAACCATGAACGTAAAATTTAAAGATGAGCTGAAAGGTGTTCAAAGAGATGAACATGAGATAGATTTCTAAACATCAGCTCCAGCAAATGTTCAACAGCCATTGCCATAACAAGTTGCCAATCCTTTAAGTTCAAGTTAACATTCTACGGATTGAAAGTTCAAAATTGATCATCCCAAAGATCAGGTCATTGGAAAATTAACGAAGGAATCAAGACAGCATCCTCAATCAAAGATATGATGACTTCCTTAGCCTTGATCTCCCAAATTGAGCCTAAAGCAGTTGATGAAGCGATCGTTGATGACAACTGAATTGAAGCCACGTAAGATGAGCTACGACAATTCCAAATCAGCGATGTTTGGGAGTTGGTCTCACGACCTAAATATCAACAAATCATTGGCACGAAATGGGTATTCCACAACAAAATGAACGACAAAGGTAGTGTGGTAAGAAACAAAGCTAGGTTAGCAGCTAAAAGTTACTCACAATAAGAAGGCATAGATTATGATAAAACATATGCTCCCGTTGCTAAACTAGAAGCTACCCAAATTTTACTTGCTTATACTTGTCATTACGAATTTATATTATACCAAATGGATGTAAAAAGTGTCTTTCTCAATAGCTATATCAAAGAAAAGGTTTTGTTGAGCAACCACCATGTTTTGAAGATTCTTTACATTTAGATGATGTCTATCAATTAAAGAAGGCTCCCTACGATCTGAGGGAAGCCCCTAGAGCCTAGTACAAAGATGAAACTCTTTCCCTCTTGAACAAAACTTCGAAAAGGTAAACTTGACACCACCTTATTTATCAAGAAGAAAGATGAAAACATCTTGTTCGTTCATATCTATATTGATGACATAATCATTGGCTCTACTAATAAAAATTTTTGCAAGAATTTTGTTAAAGCAATGAAAAATGAATTCAAGATGAGAATGACGGGAGAGATGAATATCTTTCCTAGACTTCAAATAAAGAAAAGTATGAAAAAGATATGGTGAAGAGGATTGGTTTAGAAGGATGCAAATTCACTGAAATTCTTATGACCGCATGTATAAAACTAGATAAGGATGAAATAGGCCATTGATTTCAAACTTTATAGAAGTATGATAGGGTCAATATTATACTTAAATGCTTCTCAATCAGATATCTTGTCTGCCGTGTTTATATGTGCATGATTCCAATCTAATCCAAAGGAGTTACATATCATGGTTGTAAAAAAGATCATCAGGTATGTTGATTCATCATCTAAAGCGGGGTTATGGTATCTTAAAACTTCAAGCTTTGATTTATTGGATATTCAGATGATGACTATGCAAGCTGTAAAATCAATTGAAAAAGTATATCCGGTACATGTCAATTGGTGTGAAATATATTGGTCTCCTAATTTTCAAAGAAACAAAGCTCAGTTGTTCTCTCAACCACTAAAACTAAGTACACTGCTCTAGGAGCTGCTGTGCATAACTTCTTTGGATGAAACAAAAACATAGTGGCTTCGAGGAACAAAATTTGAATGTTCCTATCTACTATGAGAATGCAAGTGCTATAAACCTGACCAAAAATCCTATATTGCACTCTAGAGCAAAGTATATCGAAGTAAAGTATCATTTTATCAGAGATCATGTGAACAGTGGTGATGTGTGCATACACTTTGTTGATTCAAAACATCAGTTGGCTGATATATTCACAAGCTTTGGACAAGTAAGCATTTGATTTTATCAAAGGAGAATTGGGAATCTCAATCCTCATGAGTAATAAGTCAATTTGGCAAAAGACCCACATTATCACAAAAGATTAGTTAACCAGATCTCCACATCATTGAAAAGATCAAGTAAGCTTAATCTCTCAAAAGTTACTATTATAGTTCATCAAGAAACTCAAATTTTGTCTGTTCTGACATAATATCTGCTATGGTAATCGTTGAAGTGATTTTCCAACTATTACATCTATTCTCTTGAATTTATTAGCTATTTTTGTATTATTACCATTATCTCTATTGAAAGATCGTGTGTGCTAGTGTGTGCTTATTTATATGGAGCATGTTCACTTACAGTTACCACTACCTTCTCTGTCATGCCTCAAATCTCGAACACGTGCCTTCCCTACCAAAATGCCTTAGGTCGGAAAGGATAGCATCCCAGGTATGCTAACGACCAAACAAAAAAATTTACGCATGTGGAAACATTTTTAATACACCTAGACAATTGAATAAATAGGGATAGAAAAATAGGACATTCCATTTCCATTAATCTAACCATATACTTTTAATACATCAATAAAGCAGAGGATCGCTAACCTTATAGAGCTATATAGCATAAATACAATGCCATTCTTCAGGATGGCTTCCTAAGACCAGCAAAAAGATAGGTGAGTTGGGAAGGGTTAGCTACTCATCGACTCTCAAAAGAGGGGCTACTCCACCCTCATCCATCGTCACTAAAATCAAAAAGGAACTACCATGCTCCTACAGCTAGGGAGACATGGGGATGTCATCGAAGGGATCGATCTCGATGGACGTATCGGGCTTTACGGGAGGATCGGCCTTAGTGACAGGCTCGAGGTCCACTATCTCTCCGTCAGGCGTGTTGAGGTCCATCGGATCCCAGGTGGGGATATGAGGAGTTGGGTTGGACAACCCCTCAAATCCACAAAGTAGGCCATAGAGAACATCATCATCATGTAGGAACCAGGCCTTGAAGATGTGAGCTACTAGGTAGTCAAGTCCTTCATCAACCCAGATCGTTGTAACGTGCTGTTCCCAAGCTTGGTCCGTACTTAGAATCGGATGGGATATGACATGGAACAACTGGTCGCTAGAAACTCCGAATCGTACTGGACTATGCATCATTCCTGACCTGAAAATGGTAACCATAACGGGGTGAGAAATAAATCTCAGTGAGACAACACTTAAGCCTCGATAAGATGATGATTTGTTTAGCATCCCAAATAATAATACACCATGATAACCAATATTTTTACTAAATACCAGTAAATCTAAAATTTTCTCTTGCAATCTAATTATTGGTGGTAACATGGTTTATTGCACACGGTGTGACTAAAGACTATGATTGACAGTGTCTTCTGATAGTCTATAAGATTCGTACGACTGGCACAACACGGAACTATCAGGGAAAAAATCGCACATGACTGGTGTGACCAAACAGTATGACTGACAGTGTCTTTTGATAGTTTGTAAGATTTGCACGATTGGCACGACATGTAATTATCATAAAAAATACCGTACGATTGGCACATACCGTACAACCGGCATAGATTTAAAACCCATTATGTGACCACCTTCATGAATTATAAAACCAGCCAATTTAAAATTTCCAACTAAACAAGAATAACCAATTTATTATTCGGTCAAATAAAAATCACTCCAATTATTTGGTGGGCAAACGTCGATCTCGATCTCAAGCAATTGGTAACGAAAATATCACAACAATTTCAATTATTAAAACAAACAACCCTAATGGCTACCAAAATTACCAATCAATCAGTCAAGCAATTCATCGGTTGCTCGACTTTAGTCCGGAACTTGCTCTCGATCACGAATTTTAGTCAATCAGCCAATCTAATTTCCAACTAGCCACATTTCACCTTGCTACTCGGTCTATCTTATTTAATCGTAGCCATTTAACTTAAATCCAGTCTCTAGCTAAACCGACCATAATTAGACTAGTTGAATGTCTAATTAAATTAATTAACTAATTAAATGATTAAATCCTAAACATAATTAACATCTTAGCCAAGAGTTAGAGGCCGACTCACCACGCATTGGCAATGAAGTACGAACGCGGGTTGATCCAGCTAGTGGCGGGGGACTCCGACAAGCGGTAGTAACGACTGGTGAGCTCGATGGTCGGACGACAAGTTGACGGCGACTCGGTTAGACAAGGATGAAGTGAGCTGGAGGTGGAGGAGATAATGGTGCGTGCTTAGAGGTTGACTAGTGGCTGACAACAACACGAGCTGGTATTGAAAGCAAGGTGGAGTAGCGACTGTTGGCGACTAGATACATTGGCGCGGTGCGACGATCGGTGGAACGGTGGCTTGAGTTACAATGGTGATGAGGATAATAGTGACAGCGGCTGTGTTCACTAGTAGAGGAAGAAGAGGAATGAAGAAGAGGAAGCAATGGTGGTCGGTGGTCAGGCGAGCGGACAGGTAAGGGTTAGAGGAGTGGTGAGGCAATATACCGATGGTGGACGACGACGACGCAAACTCGAGGAATGGCAAGCTTAGGCAAGGGATGAGCTGGTGGGGGAGGAGACGTGTGGCTAAGCTCGCGCATGATGTGATGCTCTTGGTGGAGCTACGACTGGATGGCGATGAGTGGGCAAAAGGCGATGGCGCGACGATGGCTGGCGATGGCAAAGGGAGAGGTAGCTAGACTGCTCGATAGATGGTTGATGGAGGAGCAGTAGGCATCGGTTGCAGGGCTAGATGGCAGCGATGGCCACTAGACCAAATGAACAATGTAGCAGTAGGACCCCAACAGCGAAAAAAAGAAGAAGAAAGAAGCAAGAGAGGAAGAAGTTGGGCAGCAGGGGAGAAAAAGAAATGAAAACTATTCTCGGGGAAACAGTAAGTCTCACGCATGAATAGTAAAATTTCAGAGAGGACAAGTTGGTGGTTAGAAATGATAGGAGAGTAGACCTTTTGCATGGGGAAGGGTTTCGGCAGTAGGAAAAAGAAATGTGGGAGGGAGAGAGAGAAACAAGGAAAGAGACATTGGGGGGTGGGGGAGGGCCATTCGGCCAAAATGGGAGAAAGTGGGGGTTCCCATGGCTGAAAATGACAAGGAAAAATGGGAGAAAAATAATGCAAATAAAATCAAATAAAATCCAATCCAATCAAGTCAATTTCAAATTTAAAAGTTTTGTCTTTTGTGCATAAATTTGAGGACAAATTGTAGTCACCAAATTTAGGATAGGGTAAAAATTTCGCACAATGAATGGGAATATTTTTAGGATTATGCGACGAGGATTCAGGCATGATTGGGTTCGACGTGAATGAAAAATTTTATGGCACGGATGGAGAATTTTCTTCGGCGCTATTAGACAAGATTTAAACTTCGGACTGATGTTCCAACTAATTTAATATTCGCATCCAAAAATTGATAATTTTTCCACAAGATCTGAATATTATTAAAATTTAGGATTTCGAAATTTCGGGATGTCACATCCTCAAGTGTCTCTCTCTCACATACTCTCTCTCTTTTAAATTGTACACCCTTCCTCACTTAGTTCTCATCCGTTTTGCTTTTTAACCTTCTCTCTCTCTCTCTCTCTCTCTCTCTCTCTCTCTCTCTCTCTCTCTCTCTCTCTCTCTCTCTCTCTCAACCTCTCATTATGGATCCTCTCAAGTTTACCCATGCAAGTAAGCAAAAGGCACGGCCGCTAGTCCCTCAAACGTCCCTCAAGAACTCCAAGCATTCAAATAGTAGGTCAGCCAGGTGGTTCTATCTTGGTTGGCATGGCCTGTTAAACGGTTCTAGCATCTCCTATTACAAGTATGCCTCAATCCTTGGGCATTAAGGTCAAATAGGAAGCTCCACAAGCTCCTTCTCTGGGTTTCACTCTACTGGCTGAAGGAATTGCTATTCCACCAACACTGATTAAGTCACAAGAGGAGTTCACTATCTAGTGTAGAGGTGTTATGGAAAAGCTCAACCAATAGAAAGATTCGAAAAAGGAGAGACAAACATCCTCTTCCCTTACCCAAAAAAAACATCCTCTTCTCTTGCTCTGATTGCTCTAGAAATAGTAGCTACTGCATCATCCATGGATGCACCCACTATACTAGTAAAAGATCATCCCAAAAGTCCTCAATTGAAGAGGTTACTGATTTGTCAAATGATTTAGAAGAAACTAGCTCACCAAATGAAACATCGGGGTGGACGTCTTTACCTCGTCCTACATCGGAAGCAACTTTGTTTGCCCCAAATCTTCCTAAGTCTCAAGACTGCTTGATGAAGATATTGAGGTTAGTGAAGACCTTCCTAAGGCCGATGAGGGATTGAGTGACAAAAGACGTGGGTTGACGATGATGAAGAATTTTAAAATTTTGAGCCTACAAAAAGTTTTGATCCCAACCTCTCTTTTGCTAACCCACTATTTTTGAGTAAAGAGCATGAACAGATTTGGTCCCTTATTTCCAAAAGAATTCCAGTTTTTCCTCGAGTAATGGATTTTGATTATCTAGACTCTCACGGAATATTTCTCTATGAGACACTGGAAAAACACAAGCTCTTGGAACTTTGCACAATGGAGGATCCATCCTGTCCAAATTTGATCACACCGTTTTACTCAAACCTATATTTTCCTAGCCCTTACTCCTTTGTTTTCACATATAAAAAGAAAAAATTATGCTGTTACCGTTGAGGAATTCGCTGAGATTCTCCTGACCAACTTTTGTCCTTATCAAAAGTTAGAGATCTCTTCCGATGACGCGTACAGTTTCATTTTGAAAATGCCAAATTTCACTCGTGATTTTTGAAGGATTGTGCTAGTCAATGTTTTACCCCCCAAAGTAAAGTTTCTCTAAAAGATCCTGACTCTCATTCTCTATCCTTAGTCCTCATCCTCAAATTATGTGTCAAGATTCGAAGCCAACATTCTGTAGGCCTCACTCATTGGATTTCCACTGTCTATCCCTTACCTCATCATCTTGTACATGTACTAAAAAGTATAGAGGAAAATATGGGGTTTGCCATAAGGAGCACTTATTGGTTGGATTTTTAAGAGGAAAGGTATCAACATCCCTGGAGTCTCTACAGAGTACTTCCCTCAGATTGTTATTAGGAAGAAGACTCTTAAGGATCTCTCCAGAAGGATGGTTAAATGTAAAAGATGAGGTAGTCACCATTGGACACAAATATGATGTGTGTGCCGAAGAACTGCCCAAGGAAAGATGTGTTGAACAGTCTGTCTCAAGGAAAAGGCAAAAAGACAAGGTTCCAGTAGCCAAGAAGGCCTCATGTCCTCATAAACCTGAACAAGTTCAATCTTTAGTGGGACCCTCTACCGCTACCAGTCCGCCATTGAATGTCCTACGTGCTATTCAATCAGATGTAAGAGATCTAAAGATACCCCTGATCCAAACATCGAAGTATCTGGCCAAACTTGAGAGGATCATTATTGGCCTGGAATGCTACAACCTCATCCAATCTATTCATGAGCCTTCCCCTTCTTAATCTAGTTCAAAGAAATGAAAGCTCACTGCACCAAATGAAATTTCTTTTTGTGTGCGCATGACTGCCTATTTATGTTCCTATTATATTGAATATACCTCCATCTCAAGGCCAGATGAATGAAACTGATGTTTATTCAAATCCTTCTTGCCTATGTTATATTCCAATTGCAATACCTTTTCAATCGATGACAAAAAGGGGAGAATGTTCATACAGGTTCACATAAATATTTACGGGTGCAAAATGGACTCGATTCCAAATGCTAAGGGAAGCATAGAAATAGAGGGAGGCTAAGGGCAATTTAAGAGAACAAAAGATCCTATCTACAAATGTTTATCTCAACTTGTTTACCTCAAAAACATCTTGAACTATGACTAAAGATCTTGATCCAAATATTTTCAAAATCAAAAGATCAACTTAGTCAGTTCTTCTCTAGATTCATTTTCAAATCTTTTTTAGAGAAATCACATATCTACGATTATATATTATCATTGAAATGTTAGCTATGTAGATCTTTACATTATTACATCGTATAAACTCTGTCTCACTTCACATCTTTGAGATAGTGTTGTCATCATAAAAAAGGGGGAGATTGTTAGAGAAACATCTCATAAAATATTTTGATGATTTTCAAACTATAATTTGATATAATTTACCTTTGGTGTGTAGATGTTTGGTATATGTAGCTAAAGATTGTTTGTTGCCTATCACTTGAACATCAAGTGGCATCTAAAATGTTTTTGGTAAAAACAGCCTCTAAGGACCTTAAAAGATCTAATCACAGATTATTTGATATCAGATCTTGAAAGATTAGGTTAGAAGAGTTGTATAAAGTCCAGACGTGATGATATTTGAGAAAGATTGGCTGAAGTAACCCAAGCTTGATGGAAAAAGTCAATTGGAGGATTTTATCTCCTTGGGAATAATACAACTACTCTGTGATAGTACATTAGTAACTTGTCAGCAAGAAATAGTACGTCAATGCCTATTTTAGGTAAGTCTAGTTTGACCTAAAAGAAAGCTAGTCCAACGTACGAACAAGCTGTCCCATTTATTTTCAATGGCTCTTTTGCTTCTCTGAAGTGTTTCAAATGGCTAGAATGCTAAATGTTTTATAAATAGGAGCTCATGAAGGCTAAGGGATAACCAATCACTTGAACCGATTGAATATCTAAAGTTGCTCTAGAGTTAGATCTTATCTAAAAGCTTAAACTGAGAAAGATGTTGTGATCATATGTGACCTAATAATCATGTAAAATCAATTGTACATTTATGAGTAGTGAGGTTGTATCAAGATAGTGTGACCTATCATATGAAAGATCAACTTACATATTGCTTGTAAATTTTGAAGTAATTTACTACTGCAGTTCAGCTTGTGCTGTGGTTGTTAGTTGTGTGGAGTGGACGTAAGGTTGGTGTATAAGCCAAACCACTATATATCTGGTGTGCTGATATTTTCTAAGTCATTAGTCTGTTTGCACATACTCAAATACTATTGACTGAAAAAGTTCGAAACAACCTCTTCACCCTCCGTTTAAGTTGCTTTGTTAGCCTCAATACTAACGCCAAAAGGGTTCATACATATGGGAATGTTTATTCTATCAATCACAATCAATCAGAAAAAGTGCACAAAGCAAATAATTAGATCATCTAGATAAACTGCATCAAAATCAAGGTACGACATACCTAGTGAAGCCATAAGGGTGTAGAGAATGTGCTATTAGTGTTCTTGGGTGATGTGGGAAAATTTGAGACAAAATATTCACAAGGGAAAAATGCTCATTTGGAGAAGGTTTGGAAACCAAAATCAACTAGTTGAATGTAGTCATTTTCCATTTTTTTTTTGTGATTTTTGGTAATTTTTGATTTTTTTTAATTTTTTAATGAATTTTTCCAATTTTTTTAATTTTTCTATTATTTTTTTTTATTTTTGATTGATTATTTTGTTATTAATTTCTCTAGATTGGGTAGGGTGACCTAACCCATACAACTCAGAAGTTTGACCCAGGCCCTAATAGTCCCAACTTGACCTAAAAAAATGACATTGTTTAGGTTTTTTTTTGAATTTTTTTATTGATTTTTAATAGATTTTTTGAATTTCTAATCTAATTACTAATTTAACACTACTCATTAGGCCACGTGGCTAGCCCATGGCCCTCAAATCTGCTTACTAAAACCAACTGCTCAGATCAAATGGCATGACTAATTTGTGATTGTTCGATCTGATTACTAGAATTAATGGCCAAGATTGGACAATGAGACTAATTCTCAACCATCCAATCAAAATTATTTTTTATATTTTGAAAAAACATTATTATATCTAAAAATATATTTTTCACTTTTTGAAATATCCAGATCGTAACACATGGCATCACCCCCACCGTTTGATCTGGATAATTTTTATTATCTAAAAAACAGAAATAACCATCTGGCAGCCACGTCATTGCCACGTGGACATTAACTAGGTCAATGAAGGTTGACTGGCCATCATCCTCATGAAGATGATGATGGAATGGACGACCGAGGTGATTCTAACACCGATCATCGCAATTCTTGCGCCGATTGTCTCCTTTTCATCCCTATATCAGAGCAATCTAATGGTGAAAACAACATGAATTAAGCTCGCACATTGTTAACATGGTAGAGTTCATACCTGCAATCTAGAGCATAACTATGTGGTTCATTCATAGAGTGAGTTCAAGTAAGGTTCAGAAGACTTATCTAAAGTCCTGATCGAACTCCAGATTGCTAGTTTTGGCTAGTTGAGCTTGGACAAATTTGGCTACTTTGTTTTTTTTTTGGGGGGGGGGGGGGGGGGGGGGAGGGGGCTTGACTCGAGATTTTTATGTAGAATCTATGCAAAAAAGTACAGGATCAGGGTTAGGGATGCATGGGGAGTAAAAGGCACAAAGTAATAAAAAAATCATGGTCGGATCAAGGATCTGCCATGGATGCCCAAAGGTTAGCTTGAAATTGTAACTTAACTTTTTCGACGAGGATAGGGCTTGAGACGTGTCGCAATCACTTCCTTGGAACAATCGCTTCCTTGGAGCTTCGTGGAGCTTCTTGAAGTGATGGTGTTCTATGATTTACTCTGAATCACCTAGGCTGAGCTCAAGAAGTTCAAGCTCGAGGCTTCGATGATGGCATCCTCAAAACAAACTCTCTCTCTCTCTCTCTCTCTCTCTCTCTCTCTCTATATATATATATATATATATATATTCTGTTGCTTCTAGAACTAGAATGAGCTCTCCTCTCAAATGAAAATATGTGAATTGATTTTATCTATAATTCAAATGAGAATTCATGTGCTTGGGAGTGGGGGAGGGGCATTGACTTAGTTCACATGTGATATCACATGCAAATTAGTCGTCTGACATCGAATGAAGGTAGGCAACATCATTAGGATTGTTAGGCCTTTTGTTTAGAGCAAATGGTACCAATTTGAGTTAGTTTGTGGTTGGGATTAATTCAAGTATTATCACATTAAAGATTGAGCTTGTCATTCCAACATCGGTGACAATAGCCTTGAAACTGGTCCCAATTGAAGCAAAATGTCAAGGGCCACAAGCTCACCCCATGGCATCTTCAATTGAGATTGAATTGGTCATTGATTTTTGGCTCAAAATTCAGCTCCAAAACCTATTTGAACCAGTGTGGGAAGTGGGTTGGGGAAGAAAACCGACCCAGTCGTTGGGTCGGATCTTGTCCGTCTTGACGAACTTGGTTAGTCAAAAATTGCTAAATTGAACCCTAAGAGTCAAAATTTCTCAAATTAAACTTCAAAATTACATTCATGGGCATAGATTTCTTCTAAAATTGTCAAAATTGGGAAAAATTATTGTTGAATTATACAAAAACCCAAATTTCTAACTTGACCCGAAAATGAAATTCGAGAAATCAAAACCCTAATTGGCCAAATTGGACCAAGCGACCCCTACCAAAGGATTCAAACTGATGAATACTGTAGTTTAGTGGTCTTATATTTTCAAGATTATCCCTGGAAATTTTTTAATTTCACTTTGGTTGCATTCCATGGACTAAATTGAAAGTAAACTATGCAATTTTATCCTTTTTGCCTAAATCATGCAATTTGTGGAAGAATTTGATTGAATTGTAATTTTAGGCAACGGAGGGAAATGTCACATCTCTAAAAATGTAAAAATAAAAAATAACAGGACTAAAATGTGACTTTTTGCTTAATTCGAGATTATGCTTAATGAAGGAGCATGTGGTCCCGAATCCAATTTTCAAAATTTTAAGGGGCCAAAATGAAATTGAAATTAAAAGAAAAATATTGGCTATTTTGTGTGTTTTTGTGGCCACAAATGCTATTTTTGTGAATTTTAGGGTATTTCCCTTATATTTAAAAAAATATTAAAAATGTGAAAATACTAAAAATTATTTTTGATTCAAAAATGATTCTTTAAGCTTGGCCAAGGCTTCCAAAGTTAATTTTGTAATTTTATGAGTTTGTTTTATTAATTTTATAAAAAATAAAAAATCAGGTGTCAACAGCATGATGTTGGGTTAGACTTACATTCGAGGTGCATAAGGTCACTATTATTGATTTGTGATTTTCAAATAGAAATATTGCCATGGGTTAGCCCAGCTATTTTGACTTTCTACTATGGTGTCTCTTGAGAGTTCATAGCATTTTGGGAGGACCGTGTGGACACATATCTCCCCAAGATCAAGTTTAAGAAGCTAGTAAGTGCATTAACCATTGAGGTAGGCTTGGGTTCCGCCCCCAATCGTGTACCATTTTGTTACTTTGTATATCACTAGAGATAACGATTAGTCCTTAGGCCCCCTTCCCATGAGTTCGGATGTCGGCAGTAGCTGTGCTGGGGATGGATGGGCTTAGTTTGGAGGTAATATGGTGGGAATGAGGTTTTTGTGTTTTGGCTATACAATGGTGTGAAGTTTCCAGAGACTACCGCAAAATTTTGAGTGTAAGATAGCTGCGTGATGGTTTGTATTGCTGGTTATTTTGTATTCTGCATCTCCAAAAATAAAACCGTACTGGAATATAAATATATGGAATGGAAGAAAAAGTTGGAATTTGAATATTGTTTAGGTCTTTGTTGATTGAAAGCATGTGGTTAGTATAAACCTTAAAGGCCATACCCTATTAAGCTTGCTTGCCAATTGTTAGGGAATTGATACACTTATATTTTGTATGGCCGACTCGATTGATTTTCAATTAGTCTTCCGCATGTGCCACCTCTATATATAAAGAAAGATTAAAGAAGAGCACGTGGTTAATAAGCTTTTGAAAAGAAGGCTTTGGTGAACTAAGACGTTACAGCCGAACTCGGTATGAGAGCAAGAATTTTGAAATGATAAGGTGTGCTAGAGGATGAAATGCTTGGTAGGCAAGTATGCGATTAAAACTGTGAGTGCATATGTTTGTGATTGCCTCTCATTAGTAGTAGTGAATGCTACTTATTTTGGCTAACAATGACTGAGGCTACTCATGACAAAACATTGATTTCTACTAACCATTGTATAGAAAACTAAGGATAATAAAGTGGATCTCATAGGACAACTGATGAGGCTACAAGAAATGATCCTCGAGTTGAAGGAATCTACATCCACTCATTACAATAGGAAACGTGGTACAAGATCAAGCTAGACAACAAGCCACTACAAATGCCAAGAACGATAGACGCCATATTCAAAGAATTGCTGGAATGATTCCTGAGGTTGAAAACATGTAAGTTCTCTAGATCAAGAAGGCCAAATGAGGCCAAAAGATGGGTTAAATGTATGGAAAGCATTTTTAAGGTATTGAACTATAGTGAAGTTAAGAAGGTTGCCCTTGTCGAGTGCCAATTAGAAGGAAATGCTGAACACTAGTAGGAAACAATGAGGACTATTGTGTATTTCACTGGTATCGACGTGACTTGATATGAATTTGTAGAAGCATCTAATGAAAAGTATTTCTTAGGTTGTACTCGAAAGCAAAAAATGGAAGAGTTTATAAAATTAATTCATGGAAATATGTCTATGGATGAGCACGAGGCTAAGTTTTCAGAATTACCTAGGTATGCACCTAGATTAGTAGAAAATGGGGAAGATAAGGCAATGCGATTTATAATGGATTGAGAAATGATATTAGGAGACCGTTAGTGCCTCTTGATATAAGGTATTATACTACTCTATATGGACGAGCTCAATTAATTGAGTAAGCCTTAGCATAAGAAAGAAAGGAAATAGAACCATAGGGTAGGCCAAGCTGCTATACTCCCCTGAACAATTTTAGATTTAATAAAAAGATTAACTTATTGGGAGACGCGCATTCATTCCCAATAAGAGGAGTACCAGTGGAGATCCAAAAGAAATGAACCCTGCATAGTCTGGAAAAGAAAGACAATATCCAAATTAAATTTGCCATAACTATGGCAAGGAGCATTAGAATATGCCTTGTCCAAAGTGGGAAAAGTGTTATAAATGTGGACAAATGGGTCACATGTTACCAAACTACCCACAAAATTTCCAAGCACAAAGAAATAACCAACCTTAGGCGATGACTAATGTGATATATTCTCAAGGAAGTAATCAATGATCACTAGCTTAGGCGAAGGTCTATCTAGTCACCCAAGAGGAGGCGAAAAATTTCAAGGTTGTGATAATAAGCACAATCTTTGTAAATAATTACAAAGCCTATGTATTATTTGATACAGGTGCAATACATTCATTTGTTTTGTTGAGACTAGTACAAACAAATAACTTAAGTACTAAACTCATGGACGTACCTGTTAGGTATCATATGAGAAATTTCAAAACTTTTTCAACAAAGCATCATAAGCACAACGAAATAAACATAACAACCCTTACGTGGATCTTCCTTGGGGAATACCTGTGCATTTCAATCAAAAACAAAATCACAATCAAGAGAGTTCTAGGCTTACCTTTTGATGTTGCTAGAGTCGATTTGGTTCATATGTTCTTGAGCTTCATAAACACCAAGCCTCTAGTTCAAATACTCCCTAATCCAGTGATGAATCAAAGTTGTAGCTTGCACTCGAATGTCACATCGATTGTGCTAGCAATCCTTTGAGAAGAAGCAATTTGGGCTCGTATATCACAAACAATCCCACGACTCTCAAAAATTTCATGTGAGAGTAATTTCACATGTGCATGAACAAAACTACATAAGAACTTATGGGAATGATTGACTCTAAACCCAACCCCTATTTATAGGGGTTGGATTAGTATAGGGTTGGCTAAATTGTTGGCCCTTTAAATCACCCTATGCGGCAATTTAGTGGGGTAGTTGGTCGATTGCCACTAGCCAAAGTTGGCTGGCTGCAACTAAATTATGTCCCACCAATTCGCCCTTTATCGTCGCCTTAATCCTTGTGTTGTTCATGTCTCGTGCTTTGTTTTTGGGTAACAAACTTTATCCTTTGACTTTTCTTGGATAAGAAATCTTATTTGTTATTCTTTGGATGGTAAACCTTATTATCTCGTGATTCATATAGACGTCACACTATATGACATCATGCTGAGGTCATGCTTGTATCACATGCTTATTCGCTCATGATCTAGAAATTAGAGTTAAATCTAATTTTAGTTCAAATATCCTAATAGTTGTCCTTGCAAAGACTTTGCAATCTTGACTTCCTTTAACATGGTTACGTATTGGTTATGATGTGTAACATCTCTCAGTTCATCACTGAGCTGGTAGTAAGATACATACTAACAAGTTAGTATCACTAAGAGAATTGACTGTTCGTAATCAATATCTGGGTCCCACATGCCATGAGTGACATCTAGATTATGTTGTGGCTACCTAGACAGTGTGAATGTTGCAAGAATATAATGAACCTTCAGGTTTAGCTATAGTGTAATTCAATCCTTTTGTCTATGCCATTAATATGATTAAAAGTATAATAAAATATCTAGAATACAACCACTATATGATTGATTTATGGCATACACCTAACTATACCACTTATTATTGTGACGCCTTTGACGGAAGCTATCTTATCCACAGTAATATGTTAGAACATTAGGATAGAGATAGTTGGCCAAGAACTGGTAGCAGACCTAGTAGTTTTGATTATGTATGACTTTAATGTTATCTTAGAAATGGATTGGCTTCATAGACAAAGAGCCAAGGTGGATTGTTATTAGAAAATAATATAGTTTAATCCACCAGAGCAGCCCAATTTTGAATTTATTGGAAACCATGTGAGTTGCGCAAAAATATTTGTAACGACTTTAGAAGAGCATCAGTTACTTGAGGATGGATGTATGTGTTATTTGACAATCATAAAGAATGAAAGAAAAGAAAGTGCCAAGTTTAAGGAAATACCCTTGGTAAGAAAATTTCTTGATGTATTTCCAGAGGAATTACTGGGTTTAAGTTTGTAGTTGAATTAGCTCATGGAACAGAACCAATATCAAAGGCTCCATATAGGATGACAATGATGGAGTTAAAAGAACTAAAAGTACAATTATAGGAATTGTTGGACAGAGGGTTTGTCCTACCAAGTGCATCACTATGGAGTGTGTTAGTATTATTCATAAGGTAAAAGGATGAATTCTTACAAACATGTATAGATTATAAACAACTGAATACAGTACAAAGAATAAATATCCACTCTCTAGGATTGACAACTTGTTCACAAGAAGAGTCTATGTTTTCAAAGATTGATTTGAGATAAGGATACCATCAATTGAGGATTAAGAATGAAAACATTTCTAAAATGGCATTTCAAACTCGTTATGGACACTATGAGTTCTTAGTCATGCTAATTGACTAATGCACCCGCATCGTTCATGGACTTGATAAATAGGATGTTCAATCCATTCTTAGATCAATTTGTGACAGTATTTATTGACGGCATCTTGATCTATTCAAAGTAATCTATAGAACATGAAGAACATTTAAAAATAGTCTTACAGAGAACACCAATTGTATGCCAAATTTAGTAAATGAGAATTTTGGCCAAACGAAGTTACATTCTTAGGTCATGTCGTATCAAGCAAGGAATATCTGTGGATCTAACTAAGATTAAGGCTATGATCAAATAGTCAACACTTATAACAATAATTGAAGTCCGAAGTTTCTTATGATTGACAGGTTGTTATAGGAGATTTGTTGATGGATCTCTAGTATTGCAGGTCTGTTGAGTAAGTTAACTATAAAGAATGCCATTCATATGGCACCAAGAACGTGAAAAGAGTGTTCAAGAACTCAAAGAAAGGTTAATGTTAGCACCAGTGCTAATTATACCTTCAAGATCTAGAGGATATGAAGTATACAGTGATGCTTCCCTAAAGGGATGGGTTGTGTCCTAATGCAACATGGAAAGGTCGTTGCATATGCCTTTAGACAACTAACATCATAGTTGAACTATGCAACTCATGACTTAGAATTGGCTGCAATTGTTTTTGCATTAAAAATATGGAGGCATTGCCTTTATGGATAGAAATTTGAAGTATACACAGATCATAAAAATCTTAGATACTTATTCCCGCAAAAAAGAGTTGAATATGAGACAAAGAAGATAGATGAAATTATTGAAAGATTATGACTGTGAGATATTGCATTATCTTGGAAAAGCAAATAAAGATGCAGATCCCTTAGTCGAAATATGCACAAGTGGCATCTGATGATCTGAGAGTGGAATTTACTATACGAAGCATTATGCTCAGAGTTCATATTGGAGGTAGGAAACCTCACGAGTATTTTAGCCACTCTAAGGATAGATCCTGAAATTCTAGAAACTTGAGAAGAAATGCTAACAAGAAAAATTTCTGGCTTTCATATAACTGATGGTGGAACATAAGATTCCAAGGATGGTTATGCGTACTAGACGATAATGAATTGAGAGAAACAATTCTATTTGAAGTGCATTAAAGTCAGCATAGTATTCACCCTATTAATACAAAGAAATACCGTAACCTTAGCGAACACTATTGGTGGAATGAGATGAAAAAGGATATTGTTAAACACGTTGAGAAATGTCAACGTGTCAATGGATAAAAGTAGGGCATCGTAAACCAATAGGGATGCTTAAACCATTTGAAATTCCAAAGTGGAAATGGAAGCATATAATAATGGATTTTATGAAAGGACTCCCAAGAACACCAAGAGGTCACAATTCCACCTAGGTAATATGGATCTATCGACTAAGAGTGCTCACTTCTTAGCTGTAAGAAACGATCACAGTTTAGATTACCTTGCGAATCTGTACGTTAAAGAAATGGTATGGTTTCATGGTCTATTGGTTATTATAACGTCACTCAAGATCCAAGGTTTACATCAAACTTTTAGAAAAGTTTACAAGATGCCTTAGGAACAAGGCTACAATATAGAATTGCCTTCCACCCGCAAACACGAGCAATCTGAAAGAGTGATTTAGATATTAGAGGACATGCTATAAGCATGTGTGTTTGATTTCAAAGGCAATTGGGGAGAAAACTTACATTTAGTAGAGTTTCCTTATAACGATAGTTTTCAATAGAGTACAAGTATGGTTCCATTTGAGGCATTATATGCTAGAGCCTGCAGAACCCTCATATGTTGGAATGAAGTGAGAGAACGAAGTCTATCGAGGCCAAAATTAGTTTAAATCATGATCGACATGGTCAAATTTATACGAGAAGGACTTAAAGTCGCTCAGAATTGGCAAAAAAGTTGTGTATGTCAGGATGAAAGAGGAGACAAGCCTGAACATGAAACAAGTATGTTATCTCCAATATTAGGCTCTCTTGGTCAATTTAGAGGACTACCTTTTAGTTTCCAAACTCAATCTTGAATCTTAACTCTCAAGGTACTAGATATTTTTGATCCATAAGTTCCACACACAAGTAGCAACTAGAGAGCATATTGAACCATACCATACATTATTAAAAAGATGATTCTAATAGTTGAAGAACCATGCTTGAATGAGAAGATGAAGAAAAAAAAATTTAGGGACTCATGAAGAGAAAACTTCACTTCATACCGATATTGGGAGAAGGCTCAATCTGCCTCTTTTACATTGCACAAAGGGCCTTATATAAGCAATAGACACACAATAGGACAAACATATTGGATTTGTAGATCCAATATTTTGAAGGGAAAACACACGTGACACTAGCGGACAAAAAGCTTCATAGGAACTTAAACCCTTCTTTAGCGTTATCTTCTGAACTGTCTAAGCTGTCTCCTCCATCCTTTTGCTTTTTGAAAGCTCTCTAGAGGGATTCATCATTATCCTATGGTTTAATGAAATTATTGTGTGAACTCGAGAGGACATCTAGTCATGGGATGAAATTAACATCCTGAAAATTGGAGGGGACATTTTTGTGACCTAGAGGGATCATCATCTAGTGCATAGGAGTCCTGGGAGAAGGGTCCTTCCCATGGATCCTAGGAATCTGTGTCTATAGATGTCAGATTCCACTGATGGAAATAATTTAGGGCTTTTTAGATGGTTTATCTTGTGAAATTATATGCTCTAGAATGATCCCAAGACACATCATATGCATATGAAGGCCATACTTGTTGAGGAATAGTGTGGTTTTCCAAGCAAAGGATTCTTTGAATTTCTCTATATTCTTGAGGAATGAATGCAATACACCTTGGAAAGGTCCTATAGACACGGACAATTTTCAAGTTGTACTGAGGCTTGTATGTGGTCGTTCCAAATAAGCTTGGTTTACATCTCACATCTCTAGAAGGACTAACAAATGTTTGTGGTCCATAAAAGAGCATAACAGTGTGTCTTTTGGGTTCTACTCTTCCTATAGAATTCTAAAACCTAAATACTACTCTCCAAGCACTAAGTGGTTGAAATCGTAGCAACACATCAATCATGCTCTCTAGATATAACTTAACAATGTTCTCAATGGGAAATTTAATAGTCATGGTGTACAGGTTGAACATATACCACAACATTTATTTCAGCTCTTCTGAAAAATTTTCATCAGGAGACCATTACAGGGGATGAATGAATGGATATTGAGGATGAAAGCCTCTTGATCTTAACATCAAACTTCCATAATCTCTAAAAACTCTTGTATGTTATTGCTAAAAAAGATCTTGAAGACTAGGGGTGAGTTGGTTGGTTTGGATAAGATTTGGAGCATCATGAGGGTATTTGAGGGTGTCCAGAGCCCTTTCCTATCAACTGTGCAATATGTACCAAGGAGAGATTCTTTGCGTACATATATGTTGATAGAAATGATTGGTTATTTTGGTCTAAACAAAAAATTTGCAGGGATATTTTTGGTTCATACAAGATGTTTAATGTCAAAAGAGTATTTCGAAAATGATTATGTCCATCTTAGCAGTTGAAGATGAGGAATTTGTTCCTGCTTGAATTTAAACATTTGAGAGAAAGAAAACATGTCCATCTTGATAAGGAAGTGGTGTCCGATGCAATGAAATTCAAACTTTTTAATTCCATGTTTAGCTGCTAGAATTTCCTTAAAAGTGGAATGGTAATGGATTTCTACTGGAGTAAACTGTCCACTGTTGTAAGCACACAATCTAGCACTTGCCATCAAGTTCTTTTAGGAAAATGGTTGCCCAAGATTTTTCACTTGCATCTATATGCATTATCCTTTTTTTAAAGGATAGAATTTGGAATGGAGGGAGATGCTGTAGCATCTCTTTTAGATAAGCAATTGCTTTGGTCCCCATAGAGGTGTGTTCTTATTTAGCATCTATTGTAGTGGTTGGAGTTCTTTGGAGATCTTAGGAATGAAAACTCAAAGATAATTGATGATGCCGAGGAACTATTTCACCTATTTAAATGCAAAGTTCCAAAAATTGAACTTTTGCCATTCTTTTGCAATATGGGGGCCTGAACGATAGGTTCATTCTTTCAAATGCATATCAAGGAACTCTATTTCTTTTTAAGCAATGATCTTCTTCTTCTGAGAGAGCATGATGCCATGTTTTTGGACAATTTCAACAAAGTGGGATAGGAGTTTATAGGAAGATTCTTCATCAGCACATTGGAGGAGCATGTCATCAATGTAAATCTGGGAGTTTGCTAAGATTGGCTGGAAGATTTAGGATATTGCTTTCTAGAAGAGAGAAGGAGTAATTTTGAGTCCATAAAGGGCTACTATCCACTGAAAGTGCTAATTTGGAATAGAAAACCCTATTTTTGGTTGGTCTTCAATATGTATACCTAGTTGCCAAAATCCCTCTTTAAAATCAAACTTTGAATAGATCTTGGCCTGAGCAAGGCTAAGGAAAAGGGAATTTTTGTAAGGCAAAAGGAATTTATCATCATAGAGGAACTGGTTTAAAGGCTAATAATTAATTACCAATCGAAATTTATCATGACTTTGCTTTGCTCATTTGTTAACATAGAGGCTTCACAAGCCCATTGGGAATGACAGGGTTCAAGGAGACCATGAGCGAGTAATTCACAGTATATTCTTGCTAAGTAAAGGAAACGTGCTTTGGGTTCATGCTAAAATGACAAGTTTTGGTAGGGTCGATATCCTCATTCCTTTTGAAAGGAAATCTGATAAAGAAATATGAATTTTTCTACAAAGGATGGGAAGAGGTTTGGAAAAACTGTGAGTGGAAATTGGACAACAAGATTTCTAGCCGAATGATGAAGGGTCTTTGGATGTCCACAAACTCTTGGAATTGATTTTTGAACTATAAACTAGTGGGCACAATCCTGAGTTGTGGATGTTGGGTAAGAATATCCCAAATAATGATGAGATTTTTGTCAAGAGAATTACACCCAAGGATTTTTATAGTAATTGAGCACTGAAGGAAAATCTAGAGAGTGATTGGCTTGCTATGAAATCTAGTCACAAAAGTGTCACCAAAAGGATAGTTGAAATACTTTTCTGGGATGAATTTTGTATCCATAAGAGATGCACTAGCTCCATTGTCAATGAGAGTAAGTATTTAGAAGGAAAGATTTGAATGGGAATGTAAGGATAAAAGATTGATCTTTGGATGTGGAAGGAATTTGAGAAAAAAGGCAAAAATATCATTTTCTGAGGATGGCTCGTTTGAGTCTAAAGAATATATCTATATAGCATAAAGGTTTCAACTAAGGGTTCATCATAGATGGACAAAACTGATTCAAGATCATAATCAGCAAGTGGAACACCAATGCTTTGTGCTATCCTCTGGATTATGTGATTTCCTTGACGCTTTGCTTGAGGGCATTCTTTAGCAAAGCTTCCTTCCTGTTACAAATGTAACATCTGTCAAACTTGGATCTCTTCTTGAAAGAATGAAAGGAATGATGCTTTCTTTTGTGAAGAAACTTGCATTTGCCTCAACCTCGTTTCTTCTTGAAGAAAAACTTCTTGAAATGTCTCTTTTTCTTGTGACTAGAACAGGAAGGGTCATTGGAGTCTTTAGAACACTTGATGTTCCATCTTGGCTTGACATAGAGTTTGTCAAGTTCTCTATTTTCTCAAAGATAACTTCTAAAAAGTTCCTTTCATTGACGCAGCTCTTTGAGTGCTCTGTGGACTGCTTGTTGAATTTCTCCAAACGTGGCTGCTATTATAAACCTCTGTCTTGCTTGCAAGTGTTTGTCAGTAGCTTGGCTAACCTCTTTGGGGATGGAAGCCAAGAAGATTGGTTTAAGAGTTCAATCCACATCGAGTAGATAAAAGAGCTTTACCATTTCTTCAAGATGTCGATTAGGGTCCTTCCTGGCCATGGAACAACACTTTCGTTCAAAGAATTATTTTCTTTTGAATTCAATGGTATTGTTTGTTTTGTTGACAAAGAAAAAGTGAATAAGTTGGTGAGTCAGGAAGTATATCGAGTCTTGTTCTACGGCTGCTTTCCACTAGTCTTTCAAGGCTCCTACAAACCTACTCGAGAGCTCAAGAAGTACTTCATAAGTACTATGCTCCTTGAGGTGCCTAGTGGCTAACCAAGCATGAAATTCTTAGAATTAGTCAAATCATTTATGGTATAGGATATCATTCAAGGTGAAATTTTCTTTGGATGATGAAGAATTTGAAGTACCAATAGAAGTGGGAGGATGAACCACTTTTGGTCCAAATGGCATTTCTACATCTGCTTCTAAAGCTGGATTAGCTATCATGACTTTATCAGATTGGGATGAGTCATAAAAAAAACTCTGGATTAGATGAATCATATGATTCACTTTGAGGAGGATTTGGTGGTGAATTATGGTGAAATTGGTCAAAATCTGGACTTAGTGTCCGAGGAAATTCTCGAGGGGGTTTGACACCATACATGACGAAGGTCGAGTTTCGGCTGAGGGTAGAGAAGGTGGGGTGGTGCTTTTCCTTTTTCTTTCTCTTGAGTCTTGTTTTTTTTTTCTAACTTTTTGAGACGTTTTCTGAGAGATAAGAAATGAGATTTAGGTGGAGGGGTAGCTAAATCAAGAATGGCTACAAATGATGAAGATGATCTTGCGGGAGAGGATTCTGATCTTGGACCTGAAATAGTAGAAGGGAATAGAAAAGATTTAGAGGGTGCAAAAGACATCTAGTTCTAAAGAATTTGGATTTAACGTTTGAATTTCGCAATTTCAAGGGTCAGATCTTCCAGGCAATGACTGGGGAAATCTGCTTGGTTTCTAGCAAATGAACCCTCCTCTGAAAATCTTCCAACATCTTTTTAGACACAGAAGGTTCCTGATATACTCCTTCAAGATGGGTGGCAATTGTGTTTATGTACCTCTGGGAGAGAGTATTTTCTGTCTACCAATTCAAGATAGCTTTAGTAGGAGTGGGTTCTTTACATCATCCATGAGCATCCATATAATTAGGAGCAAGTATCTTAGGCAAATGGTAATACCTTTGCACCACTAGACCCTGTGTCTGATCTTTGAAGTAGCAGGAAGTTTTTAGGTTGAAACATATAACATATTTTCTTGGCGAATGTGGTAAAGGTTTTGGTTCATCTAAATAGGGAGATGATAGTGGAGTAATATGAGGAGGTTTGGGAGCTCCATACTCAACCATAAACTGGAATCTTCCATCATCTTCTCTCTAAGTGGTCCCATTGTATTGTCACCATCTAGGTACCTCTGGGAGAGAGTATCTTTCATATTTTTTTTCTGCTTCTTCTTAGAAGAAGTCCTATCATCTTCTTCTTCACTTTGAGAACATGACGAACAAGCATAATCAATGTCCCAAAAATAGTGTCTCGTGGGGTCCTTAAAAAATGGAGAGGTTATCCATCTGAGTTGATAGACTGAAGAAATACTTTAGGATCAGGACATTCCTTACTGACTAGATTAGTTAGACATGGGGTAAAATACAAAATAGTGGGAAAAGAGGAGAAAACATAAGTGGTTTCTTCCTTTGTCTTGCTGAAATTGATGGTAATAGTATCATCGTTCTATTTGTTAAATTGGGATTCAAAGGATTGGACTGCCTAGTGTTCTAATGGAGTTTTTCGTAGTTGGTCACCTAACTATCGGGAAGGAGTTTGATAAGTTGATCTCTAGGGATTTATCTATGCATATGCACACAAGAAGTCTGGTCATAATCGACAGAGATGAATAAGGCATCTTCTGAGATAGGAAGATTGATACCAATAGCATAATTCTGGACTATGTATATCATTTTATAGTGAAAAATAGCAACTATGGATCTAGGAGGCTGGGCAACTCTAATGATCTGTAAATGCACTTCAATGGTTGATAAGAGGCTGAAATCATCAAGGGCCATATTAAAGTTTGGAAAGAGAGTGACAAAAATAGTTTTAGCATTCAAAGTAGTCTGAATAGTTCCAATGCAGGCATGTTAATAATCAATGAAGTGAGTATCGAGTAGAACTACTAACACTACAACAGGTAACCCTTTTTGTCCATGGAAAGAAAACCGACTTGAATCTGAAACAAGTATGCTATCTTCAATACCAAGCTCTCTTGGCCAATTAAGGAGACTGCCTTTTAGTTTTCAGACTCAATTTTGAAGCTCAACCTTTAAGGTACTAGATATTTTTTATCCACAAGTTCCACAAACAAGTTACGAGTAGAGAGCATATTGAATTACACTATACTACCGAATTAATAAGAGGATTTTAATAGTCGAGGAACCATGCTTGAATGAGAAGATAAAGGAAAAGTTTAAGGACTTATGAAGAAGACTTCACACTGATATTAGGAGAAGGCTCGATCTGCCTCTTTTACATTGTACAAAAGGCCTTATATAGGCAACTGACACTAGGAGTGAGCCATGATACACTCAAATTAGATTTGACCGTACCAATCAATTGATTTTGGATGAAATCGATAGGTACTGGTTTGATTTTCGATTTCAATTTTCTAAAACTAGCGTGTACCAGTTTGGTTAGCGATTTTGGGTGTGAAATCACCCAATTGAGCAACCAAGCCAATTTCTTTATATAATAAAAATATATATTCTTTTAATTGAAGCCATCTACCTCAAAATTCTAGGGTCTAAACCCATCCATAAAAAAAAAAATAGTCTAGACCCAACTTATTTTTATGTACGATATGTATTGTACACTATGGATGGACTTGAAAACTTGTTTAATTAGTTGATCAATTGCTATTGCATTTCTGACGATGTCGGACTCCGTTGCTGACAATAATAATGCTGCCTGCAAAGACATGTGCTCAAGTTTTTCATGTGATAAGAATACTGAACGTAAACATAGGGAATACACTGCCAAAGTCTCAAGTTGAGCCCTTCTCCTTCAATCGCTAAGGATTAATTTCATTTTCGTTTTAATTGAAGTTGGTACTCAGTAGGATCATAACTAGGATCCAACCGTAAATCGAACCGGAACGGTGGTTCAATTCTCAAGTGAATCCATAAAATGAGCAGGTTATTCACAATTCGCACTTTGAGGAACTGGTCCCTAGCGGATGGTTCTCAATTATAGGATGGGAACTACCCATTCTAGAACTGATCACTCCTAACAGACACATAATGGGATAAACATAGTGGATTCACAAATCCAATAATACAACAATTTTTTGGACCACTATGGGCCAATTATTGAAGGGAAAACACTTGTGACACTGGATAAAAGGCTTCACATGAACTTGTGGAACCCTTTTTATTGTTATTTTTTGAGCTGTCTCCTCCATCTTTTTTCTTTTTGAAAGCTTTCTAGAGGGATTCATCATTATCCCATGGTTCGATGAAATTATTGTGTGAACTTGTGGGGACATTTGGTCTTGATATGAAATTATTATCTTGAAAACTGGAGGGGACATTTTGTGAGTTGGAGGGATCATCATCAAGTGCATAGGAGTCTTGGGAGAGGAGTCTTCCCCATGGATCTTGGGAATCTGTATCCATGGATGTCTGATTCTGATGATGGAAATAATCTATGGCTTCTTGGATGGTTTCTCTTGTGAGATTATATGCTCCAAAATGATCCCAAGAAACATCATCTACATCTGAAGGCCATACTTATTGAGAAATAGTGCAGTTTGCCTGGCAAAGGATTCTCTAAAATACTTTGTATTCTTGAGGAATAGATGTAATACACTCTGGAAAGGTCCTACAGACATGAGCAATTTCCAAGTTGTGCTGAGACTTGTGTGTGGTCATTCTTAGTAAGATTGGTTCAAATCTCACATCTCTAGAAGAACTCACTTGGAGTTGGTCAGGATACTGCTGCGGGCCAAGCTATAGAAGTTATCGCAAGACAGCCAAGGCAGAGGGGAAAATACGAGGTACTTTATTGCTCCATTGTCTATGAAAGAGCATAATATTATGTCTTTCGGGTTCTAGTCTTCCTATAGAATTCTAGAACTTGGATACAACTCTCCAACCATTAAGTGGTTGAAACCATAACAACACATCTATCATGTTCTTCTAATTGGAGTAATTTCCTACAAGTGCTCTAGATAGAAATTTAACAATTTTCTCAGTGGAAAATTCAATGTCTACGGTGTACATGTTGAATATATATCACAGTATCCATTTCAGTCCTTCTGGAAAATCACTACAAGGGACGAATGAATGGATATTCAGGATGAAGGCCTCTCGATCTTCACATCAAGCTGCTATAGCCTCTAAAAAATTTTGTATGGTATTGCCAAAAATGATCCTAAAAACTAGTGGTAAGTTAGTTGCTTTTGATCAATATTGGAGCATAAAGAAGGTATTTCAAGGTGTTCTAGAGCCCTTTTTACATTAGTTGTGAATATATACAAATGAGAGGTTCCTTGAGTACATACATATTGATAGAAGCGACTATCTGCTTTGGCCTAGATAAGAAATCTGCAAGGATATTTTTGGTTCCTACAAGATGCTTAGTGTTAAAAGAGTATTTTGAAAATTATTCTGCCTACCTTAGGAGTTGAGAATGAAAAATTTGCTTCTAATTGAATTTCAACATTTGGCAGAAAGAAGACATGTCCATCTCCACATGAAAATGGTGGTGTCCAATGACATGAAACTCAAATGTTTTAATTCCATATTTGATTGCCATAATTTCCTTGAAAGAGGAACGATAATGGATTTTTGTTGGAGTAAACCATCCACTTTTATAAGCACAAATCTAGCGCTTGCCACCAAGTTTTTCAAGGAGAACAGCTGTCCAATATTTGTCACTTGTATCTATCTGCAATATCCTTAATTTTTTTTTTTTGGAGGATGGGATTTGCAATGGAGGGAATGTTGCAGCATCTCTTTTAGATAAGCGATTGCTTTGGTCTGCTTTGATTCTTATGGAGGTACATTCTTTTTTAGCATCTATTACAGTGGATGGAGTGCTTTGGAGATCTTAGAAACAAAATATCGAAGATAATTGATGATGCCAAGTGCTATTGCACCTATTTAACTATGCTATTGCACCTGTTTAACTATAAAGTTCCATAAGGGAACTTTTGCCATTCTTTTGCATTATGGAGGCTTGGACAATATGTTTCTTCTTTCAAATGCATACCAAGGAACTCTATTTCTTTTGGTAATGATCATCTTCTTCTGAGAAAGCATAATGCCATGTTTCTGGACAATTTTAGCAAACTGGGATAAGAGTTTACAGTGAGATTCTTCATTAGCACTGTAAAGGAGGATGTCATCAATATAAACCTAGGTGTTTGCTAAGATTGGTTAGAAAATTTTGGGCATGGCTTTCTGGAAGAGGGAAGGAGCAGTTTTGAGTCCAAAAGGGGCTACTATCCACTGAAAGTGTTGATTTAGGATATAAAATCCTATTTTTGGTCGGTCTTCAGGATGTATACCTAATTGCCAATATCCCACTTTAAGATCAAACTTTAAAGCCTATGCAAGGCTAAGGAAATGGAATTTTTGTGAGGTAAATGTAATTTATTATCCTGGAGAAACTAGGTCAAAGGTTGATAATTTATTACCAATTGAAGTTTACCATGACTTTACTCTACTCCTTTATTAATAGAGAAGGCTTCCCAACCCTTTGGGAATAAGAGGGATCAATGAGACCCTAAGCGAATATTATTAATATAGAAGGCTTCCAAGCCCTTTGGGAATTAAAGTTCAAGCTAGAATGTCTAGCTTTAGTTGGGTTGATATCCTCGTTCCTTTTGAAAGGAAGTCTTATGAGGGAATTTAGATTTTTCACAAAGGATGGGAACAGGTTTGGGAAAACTGTGAGTGGGAATCATAATAATAAGATAAAAGACTCTCCATAATGGGATCAAGGATTCTAACCAAATGATGAAGAGTCTTTGGATGTCCACAAACTCTCGAAATTGATTTTTAAACTGTAAACCACTAGGCACATTCCTAAGTTGTGAAAGTTGGGTAAGAATATCCCAACCAATGATGAGAAATCTGTCAGGAGAATTACACCCAAGGATTTTTATAGTAATTGAGCACTAAAGAAAAAGCTGAGAGTGATTAGCTTACTACGAAATATGGTTGCCAGAAGCAGAATTGAAATACTTGCGTAAGGTGTCCAGAACTCTTCTAGAAAGACTTTTGTATCTATAAGAGATGCACTAGCTCTAGTGTCAATGAGAGCAATCACTTTGATATATTTATGGTATTTGGAAAGAAAGATCTGAATGGGAATGTAAGGATGAAAGATTGATTTTTGGATGTGGAAGAAATTTGAGAAAAGGCAAAAGTATCATTTTCTGAGGATTGTTCGTCTGAGTCTGAAGAATAAGTCTGTATAGCACAAAGGGTTTAGTTGAGGGTTCATCATCGATGGAGAAAACTGATTCAAAGTCATTATCATCAAGTGGAACACTAGTGCTATGTGCGATCTTCTGGATCATGTAACTTATTTAACGCTTTACTTGAGAGCATCCTTTAGCAAAGTGTCTCTTTTTGTTGCAAATGTAACATTTGTCATACTTCGATATATTCTTGACAGAATGGGAGGAATAATGCTTTCTTTTGTGAAGAAACTTTTATTTGCCTCCGCCTCGTTTCTTCTTGAAGGAAAACATCTTGAAATGTTTCTTTTTCTTATAACTAGAACAGGAAGGGTCATTGCGTCCTCAAAACACTTGATCTTCCATCCTGCTTGACATAGGTTTTTGTCAAGTTCTCTATTTTTCAAAGAAACTTCTAAAAAGTTCCTTTCATTGACACAGCTCTTTGAGTGCTATGTGGACTACTTGTTGGATTTCTTCAAGTGTGGCTTTTGCTATAGGCCTCTGTCTCGTTTGCAAGTGTTTTTCAATAGCTTGGCTGACTTCTTTCGATATGGAAGCCAAAAATATTGGTTTAAGATTCCAATCCATACTGAGCAGATAAAAGAGCTTGACCATCTCTTTAAAATGTCGATCAAGGTCTTTCCTGGCCATTGAACAATAATTTCATTCAAAAAATTCTTTTCTTTTGAGTTCAATGGTACTGTTTGGTTTGTTCTTTAACAAGTGAATAAGCTAGATGGCAATATCTAGGCTTTGAGTCAGGAAGTATATCTAGTCTTGTTCTGTGATTGCTTTCAACAGTCTTTCAAGGCTCCTATAAACCTACTTGAGAACTCAAGAAGTAATTCATAAGTATTGCGCTCCACAAGGTGCCTAGTGGTTAACTAGGCATAAAATTCTAGGAGTTGGTCGAGCCATTTATGGTACGGGATATCATCCAATGTGAAGTATGCTTTGGATGATGAAGAAGCTGAAGTACCAATACCATTAGGAGGATGAACCACTTTGGGTTTTGATGGCATTTCTACATTTGGTTCTGACACTAGACCAGCCATAATGAATTTATCAAACTAGGATGAGTCATCAAAAGACTCTAAATCAAATGAAGTATGCTTTGGATGACGAAGAAGCTGAAGTACCAATATTAGTACCCATAGGAGGATGAACCACTTTTGTTTTGATGGCATTTTTACATCTGGTTTTGATGTTGGATCAGCCATCATGACTTTATCAGATTGGATGAGTCATCAGAAGACTTTGAATCAGATGATTCACTTTGAGGAGGATCTAGTGGTGAATTTATGACAAAAATGGTTGGAATTTAGAATTGTTGCTTCAGGAGATTCTCTACACCATGCATGACAAAGGTGGAGTTTCGGGTGAGGGTGGAGAAGGTGGGGGTCATGGTGCTTTTCCTTTTTCTTTCTCTCAAGTCTTGTCTTTGTCTAACTTTTTGAGATGTTCTCTAAGATATAAGAAATTAGATTTGGGTGGAGGAGTAGCTGATACAAGAATGACTGCAATTGATGAAGATAATCCTAGTGGAGAGGATATTAATCTTGGAACTAAAATAGTAGAAGGGAAGAGAAAAGATTTAAAGGGTGCAAATGACTTTGGTTCTAAATGATTGGATATGACATCTGAGTTCTTAATTTTAAGGGTCTAATCTTCAGGTAATGAATAGCGGGAATTTGCTTGCTTTTCAGAAGATAAAACCTCTTTTGAAAATCTTCCACATCTTTTTAGACACGACAATTATCTGATTTACTCGTTCAAGACAGTAGCAACTGTGTTTAGGAATATATTTTGAGCAAAAGCATTTTCTATATGCCAATTAAGATAGCTTCAGCAGGAGTGGGTCCTTTGAGTCATCCATGAGCATCCACATCATTAGCAGCAGGTGTCTTAGGCGAATGGTAATACATTTGCCATGGATCAGAATATTTTTCCAATGGAGGGAGCTTGATGCTACTACTAAACTCAGTGTTTGATCTTTAAAGTGGCAGGAAGTCTTTAGGTTGAAACATACAAATGCAAGGTATGACTGGAAGTAGTTATAGCTTAGGAGGTCATGTGTATGATCAAGGAAGATCAATGAGACCGGAATATTTTTTTAACCAATGTTGACACTTGATTTTTAGTCAGTTTTATATTTAGCAAATATTAAAAAATTCATAAAAATCCATAAAATTAACAAATAAAATTCGGAAGCCTTGACCAAGCCTGAGGAATCATTTTGGCCCAAAAAAATGATGTTTCACAATTTTAGGATTTTTGAGCATTTTATTTTAAAAAATTCATAGAAATCAAGAAAAATGAGAAAATTGAAAAAATAAACTTTGGAAACCTTAGCCAAGCCTAAGAAACTATTTTTGAATAAAAAATAATTTTTTATTTTTTTCGTTTTTAATATTTTCAGAAAAGAGTCTTTTAATTCCCAAAAAATAGTATTTGAGGCCACAAAAATATGAAAAAATAGTCAATATTTTTACTTTAATTTTATCTTCATTTGGTTGAAGACAAATTTGAAAATTAATTTAAAATTATGATTTACTTGGGTAATCAAATTTTCAAATTAAATCCAAAAAATTCTAGAAATTTCATTCCAGCCCTTTAATTTCTCATTTTCACATTTTCAGAGTCGTGACATTCCCTTCTATCTTTTAAAATTAAATTTTAGCCCGAAATTTCGTGAAATTATTTGATTTCGCAGAAAAGGCGAAAATGTGCAATTTTAGTTTTGCAAATTAGTCCTTAAGACACATAATGTTCTATTAAAATTTTCTAGAGGCTAAATAAAAAATCTGGGCACGTCACCCTAGTTTTTAGCCTTTGAATGGATGGTGGCCTTATTGTTTTGATGAAAAGGCCATTTAGGGTTTTGTTTTTGCAAAATAAATCCTCAGGTCAAACTAGAAAATTGAGTTTTTCATGAAAATTCATAGACTTTTTTTAAAAAAAATTGATTTTCTATTGAAATTCTTTCCAAGGAATACAATTTTGGGATTTAATTTGATGAATTGTGCATTTTTTATGGCCAATTATTCGATTTTAGGTTAGCAAGGTCTATCGGGTTGGACAAGATTTGACCCATGACCCGGCTAGCTTCTTCTGGCCCAACCTTGCACTTTCGCATGCAAGAGAAATCGAGGGAAATCCAACCTAATTCTCATCCAATTTGCATTCGCTGGAGTAGCATTTCAACTCACCTAAATTACCACACCACTCCGACGCCGATTTGACCAAAAAACACATGAGATCACGTGCTAAAACAAGTTGGTTTACCCTCCTCGAGCGCGTGAAAATTTTGAATGGGATATAACAAACTAGATGCATTTTGATCAAGGAGGTTGGTACATTCTTCTCACGAGCAAAAATAGAATAGAAAGAGAAGTAGAGAGATGAGAGAGAGGCTCTCAAGATCGCCATCAAAGCGAGCTTGAAGCTCGCACTATGGGATTTCATCCATGATGATACAGGATGAATCATGCTCAAGATGAGTCCAAGAGTTTCGTCTCAATGCCAGGAGTCACTGAACTAGCTCACAAAGCTCGAGAACCTCTAGACAAGTGAGTTCATACTTCGAGCTCCTCTTAGTGTGTCTATGTGAATTCTTAATCCGGCATGATTCTTTCGAATTCTTTGTGCGTTTTCATCCTTGAACACCATTGAGCATGATCGTATCTCATTTTGCTTTGTTTTTGCATAAATCTTTCAAGTCAAACTACCAAAACTTGCAAACCTATCACAACTTCACTAGAAAAATCTGCTTTAGGTACGTTTACTTACCTCTTTGTGATGCTTACTTGTGTCAAAATTGAATTCCATAATCCAAATTACTTGATTGAGTTTGCCATGGTTGTGAGTGTGTGTGAGCTTCGAATATAATGTTTTAGCTATTGGATCTTATTGAATTTGAGATATGTTGATCTGCACGTTTGGATGGTTCAATTGGGAGTAGTTTTAGATTAGTCAGTGAAGTTTCACCATTGGATCTCACTGGAGTTCTTCGGCCGTTCATGTGGTATCGACTAGAGGGAGAAGACGATGCCACGTTAGTGCGTTAACTTGGTTAGCATTGACGTGGCGCTGACATGGCTTTCCACGTCAGCCCTTTGACCAGTTAGAGTCTGACATGGCATCCCATGTTAGCTCGGCCATTATAATCCTTTTTTGAAATAAAAATAAAAATTAGATCGAATGGTGGGGGTGGCGCCACTTGTCCAGATCTGAGAATTTCGGAAATAAAAATGATTATATATTATAATAGATTTTTCAAGATTTGATAAATATATTTTTTGATCGAACAATTGGAATTAGTTTGACAGTTTAATCTAAGCCTTAGATTGGTAATTAGATCGAACGATGGAGATTCGATCAAGGTTTAATTCTAGCCATTGGTTTTCGTTGCTTGATTCAACAGATGTGGGCTAGCCATATGTTTGGTTCCGGACTGTTGGATTGCGCGATTTAATAAAAATTATGAGAAAAAGTTTGAAAATTTAAGAAAATTAGAAAAAAAATTAAAACATACCTAATACAATGTTGTTTTAGGTTTGATCTTCTCCAAGTGGGTTTAGGTCGGTCTTTGGGTCTGTGGGCCGAGTCAACCTAACCCAGTCTAGAAAATTAATGAAAAAATTGAAAAAATAAAATAAAAATTAGAAAATCCAAAAAAAGGAAAAATTCGTAACAAAATCATAAAAAATTCTTAAAAATTAAAAAAATCAGAAAATTTCCAAAAATTGTGAAAATTAGGTAATGACCATACAAATATTTTGAATTATTTTCTCAATTTTGAGTCCCGAACCTTGAAAAATGACAATTTTGCCCCTCCAGTCAATTTGATCCAAATTTTTCTAATCATCCTTGAACCCATTTGGTGCATTCTCTAAGTTTTTAGGGCTTCACTAGGCTTACCATGTGGCCATTTGAGTGACGATTTGATGTGATGTATCCTCACGTATTAATTCCTTGATTTGCGCATTTTCAATTATTAATCATCTTTGATAGGTTATTGCTTCCCATCTACATGAACCCTTTAGTTTTTAGGACTTACCTTACCCCAAAATATAGGCATGAAATCTATAGGTTAGAAATCACTCAATTTAGGTACAGAAGGGTGTCGACTGATAAGTCAACGTAACTAAGTCCCTAAATTAGTTTCTCTGGTATTCACATAATTGAGCGATCTTTCCCAATCACTCAATAAGGTTTTCAATTATACCCTTCAAAAAATGATTGGTGGCGATTCCTATGGTACATACACTGTCACATGTCACTCGATTACACTAAGGTTGATATCAATTTTAAATTCTCCCTGACGCGTTTTGAGGTAGGCTTGGGAGGGCCCATGCTAAGCTTGATCAAGAGAGACTTAAAAATCCTTTATCTCCCCTTGGAAAAGGAATACCTCCCAAGGAAGGTCACGACAACCTATTTTGGATAGGCTTATAAAGATAGAGGTACAAATTTTCTTGGTAATGGAGGTGAGGTGAGGTGGTAAAGTTTTTGGTTCTTCTGAACAAGGAGATGGTGTAGAGCAATATGAGGAGGTTTGGGAGCTCCATACTCAATCATAACCTGAAATCTTCCAGCATCTTCTCCAAGTGGTCCTGCTGTTGGTTCACCGTCGACGTACTCCAGTAGATATGATCTTTCTTCTTTTTCTTCTTCTTAGAAGAAGGCATGTTATCTTCTTTTTCACTTCCAGAACATGACGAGTAGGCATAGTCAATGTCACAAAAATAATGTCTCGTGGGATCCTTAAAGTAATGGATAGGTTGCTATTTGATTTGAAAGATTGAACAAACTCATTAGGAACAGGATATTTCATACTAACTGGATTAGTTAGGCATAGGGTAAAACATAGAATATTGAGAAAAGAGTGAAAAATGGAAGAGGTTTCTTCCTTTTCCTTAATGAACTTGATAATAACAATACTATCTTTCTTTTTGGTAAACTGCGGTTCAGAGGACTAGACTGGCCTGGTGTTCTAATGAATTTTTTCATAGTTGGTCACCCAACTATCAAGAAGCAGTTAGGAAAAGGAAACTATTTGTGTCAAAGTTATATACGGAAATTACTTTGATGCCAAAAGTTTCAATCAGATCATTTATGTGCTAAATCGGAGACAAAATGATCACTTTGGTGTATCCGATGAAATATTCTAGCCAAAACTACCACATGTCATTAATAATTAAATTTTAATGTAAAATGAAATTTAAAAGAAATAAGTCCACATGGCTTTTACGCTTTCAAATAAATTAAAATAAATCAAATTCAAATTTAAAAATTAGCTAAAAATTAAATTCATTTAAAATACAAATTTTATTTAAAATAAAATTTAAAATAAGGTTAACATTTCTGAAAAAAATTAAAAAGAGAGAAAAAATAAGGTTTCTGGTTACCAATAGTGAGGGCTTTCATATGCCCTCGCCACCACCATCCCCACCTTCATTAACAATGGCCGGCGATAGTGAGGCATGGCTAATGGCCGTCGCTAAGCCCCAACCAAGGGCTGACAACCCCCGATGGCCGTAGGTGAGGGCTTACAGGCCCTTAGTCAAATTTGGACGGGAGTCGCGGCCCTCACCTAGATCGAGCAAAGGTCACTGGCCCTTGTCCATTTTTGGTCCAGTGTTGGGTTCCCAGGCGTGACATACGGTAAATAATAAAAAAATTCAATCATAGAGAGTGGAAGTAAAATAAAAAAAAAACCTTGCGCCTATCCCTTAGGGTGTCTCGTATGTCTTAATCGAAAATCTAAACTATCTATAAGTTGGCTATCGAATTACCTAGAATTCAAGCTCAAGCCAACTTCATTTGATTGTCCTCATAATTCGTTACGTGCTGAACCTCTTGTTCAAATACACCACCAATCCCGTGACAACGGAAGACGAAGCTCATGATCGCTCGTTCCTCAATTGTGCTAGCGATCCTTAAATAGTGATGAAACGAGCACTTTTCTCTTGACCACAAATGAATCTTGACCCTCAAGTTTTTTGTGTAAAACTTTTTTGCATGTTCATGGAGAATAGGACATGAAAACTCACACGAACAAACGAGGAGACGATTGGAAAATCTCAAGGGAGCTAAAAACTTTTTTACTCTTAACCTCTAACCCCTATTTATAGGAGTTGGGGACCCTAAAACCACCCTATTAAGGGCAGTTTAGGCGGTGGCTAGTGGACCGCCTTTAACTTGGTTAAAGGCAGTGCAGCCACTAGTCTGGTGTATCTTGTGGTCACTCTATTTTTGCCTTTCATCTCACGCGTTTTCACCTTTTGCCCAATTCATCTAATGGATAACAAGACTTATCCTTTGACTTTTCTTTAGATAACAAATCTTATCTCATCCTTTGGATAAGATATCTTATCATCTCGTGAAGCGCGTAAATGTCACATTGTATGACATCATGCTTAGGTCATGTCTACATCATATGCTTGACTATCTGAATAGTCACCATTGCAAACACCTTTGCTATTTCGTCTTCCATATAATATCGTCATGTATCAGTTATGGTGTGTGAAATCCCTAAGTTCACCACTGAGCCGGCAGTGGGAAGTACTAATAAATTAGCACAACCTTAGAGAACCGAGTATCCCTCGTCAATTTCTACGTCTCACAAGCTATGAGTGACATTTAGCAATATATCATGACTATCCAGTTATTGTGAATGTACAAGGCTAAGATGAAACTGTCAGCTTTAGCTATGGTGTAATTCAATCCTTTTGTCTTATCATGTCCCGATCGAACGAAAGTCATGGATATAGCTATCAAACCTACTAATTCGACCATATGCTCAAATCTGTCTGATGTGCATTCTTACGAGACATTTCTCGACTTCAACCTTGGCAAAAGATTTTCTAATGTACAGTGACATATAGATTGCATAGGACATCAACCTTGTCAGATAAGGAGACAGATCCCAACTGTTGTACACGTCTATGACTTCATATATGAATGACCATGACCATTAAGTATAGAGGCAGATCGATGACCTGCCAATATGCGCACTTGTGAACCACAGCCACTCAATATACAAGTCAGCATCATGCCTCAAGTTTGAGGATTACTTACACACCAAAGCCAGAGCGATTTAGATATTCACCAGGCCCGAAGCCTCGATGTTTGCTAATCGCTCATGTGTGTTACGTTCAATGAATTCGATCGAACTTATTCGATACAAATACATGTGTTCTAATTTAAACATCTAATGTCTAATGACTTATGACTCGTTATCCCCATTAAATATCCAATGCTTAATGGCAAGGTTGCGAACACACTGGTCTCAACCGGATCATTAATGTCTACTTAACAATCCATTAACTAGGAAGAATTTAAAGATCAGAGATCAACTGAAAACCTGTTGTACATATTCTCGACATCTCAAGAATAGGTTTTAGTTACAACTGATCATAACGACTTCATTTATTTAGAGAAGGGGACAAGATAAATGAACACGTCTTGCCATTAAATATAATTTGAAAGTATAACAAAATGCCCTCGCACATAAATAGTTATATGGTTGCTTTAGGGCATACTCCTAACATCGAGGGCCACCACTAGTGAGGGCTAGCCACTAGTGGCATCCCTCAACCATACCTGGGTAAGAACTGTAGCCTTCGCCTATGGCTGGCGACCCCTACCAACCCGTAGTTGGGGCTTGGTGACCTTCGCTAGCCATACTCCACCTTCGTTGACCATTGTCAATGACGGTGGGGTAGCAGCGAGAGCTGTACTGCAATGTTATTTTTTATTTATTTTTTGAGTTATTACTTTATTTGGTTAATTTTAATTGATTTTTTCAGTTTAATTTAAATAAAATTTTTATTTTTTTAATTTTTTTGAAGTTTTAGATTTTTTATTTTTGTAAACTAATTAAGTTTGTATTTTTATTTTATTTTTATCTTTTACCTTTTTCAATTGTTAACTAGACCTCACTAGAGCCACACAGCTTAAAATATTAGTAAAATAATGCCACTAGATTTCCATCGAAACAAATTAGAATTAGCACTAAAGTGATCATTTTATCTTTAATTTGGCACTTAAGTGATTCAAATGAGACTTTTGGCACCAAAATAATCTCCGTATACAACTTTTAGCACCAATAGTGTCCTTTTTCCAACTAGGTTTCAGAGGATCAAACTAGCCTGATGTTTTGATGGAGTTTTTCATAGTTAATCACCTAACCGTCAAGAAGAAGTTTGATGAGTTGATCTCTAGGGATCTGTCTAGGCACCTACACACAAGAGGCCTAGTCATGATCCACAAAGGTGAATACGGCATCTTCCAAGCTAGAAAGATTGAGAGCAACAGCATGATTCTAAACTCTGTAGATCATTTGATAATGCAAAGTAGCGGTTATGGATCCAAGAGTCTGGGGAGCTCCTGTAATCTATAATTGCACTTTGAGGGCTGATAAGAGGCTAGGATTAGCAAAGGCCATGTTGAAATTTGAAAAGATGGTGACCAAAATAGTTCTAGCATTTACAGTAGTTTGAATAGTTCGAAGGTAGGCATGTTAATAATCAATGAAGCAAGTATCGAGTAGAGCTACTTATGCTACAATAGGTAGCCCTTTTCATCCATGGAAAGCAAAAGCAAGATGAATGGCTCCAAAGTGGAGGTATGTGTAACCCTATTGAGCCTACTGAAGAGAGAACTCTTGAGAGATCTATAAGGTAATAAATTGATCTTATTGGGTAGACAACATGGGGTGCTGATCAAATTCTAAAGACTAAACATACTCCTTAACAGTTCAATGGGTATGTTTAACGAGATGTTTGATAGATCTGAAAAGGGAGAAAGATAAGGGTATGGAAAAGGTAGAGTAAGGATTCATCAAAGGAAGCTGAGTTTTTGAAATCTTACTTTCCTCAATGAGATAGGCTACCTCATAGAGATAGTCCATCTTGTACGCCGTAGATTTTCAGAACTTAGAGGAGGGGCTAAGATAACAGGAGAATCTATATGAATAGGAGAAGATTTTGTAAGAGTTTCCATTAGATCTGGGTTCTGCTCACTATGCAGATCCTGATTTGGAATCTTAATCATAACTCGGTCTCAATAGTGATAGCTCTGATACTAGGAAGGAAGTAGAGATAAGCCTGAATCTAAAATAAATATGCTATCCCCAATACTAGGCTCTCTTGGCTAATTCAGGGGACTACCTTTTAGTTTCCAGTCTCAATCTTGAAGCTCAACCCTTAATATCCTAAATATTTCTAATCCACAAGTCCCACACACAAGTAGCGAGTGGAAAGTATATTGAATCACACTATAATAAATGTGTTCTGCCCTGATCCTCAAGCATGTGTCATCTTTATCAAATGTCTTAGGCTAGAAAGAATAACATCCTAGATATGCTAACACCCAAATGAAAATTTCTACGCAAGCGGAATGTATAAAACTCCTAGATAGAAAAATAGACAGGGATAGCAGAGTAGGGAAATTGCATAACCATTAGATTAACCAAACATTCCAATACATCAGCAAAAGTAGAGGATTGATAACCCTACAAATTTATACATAATAGTTACAATCCCATTCTTCGGGGCAACTCCTTAAAACCAGCAAAAAGGTAGATGGGTTGGGAAGGATTAGCTACTCATCTACTCCCAAAAGAGGGGCCACTACACCGTCATCCTCGTCATCAACTGAGATCTCAAAATGGCCATCATGCTCCTATAGCTAAAGAGACACGGGGACGTCGTCCGAGGCCACAGAAGGGTCGATCTTGATAGATGGGTCGGTCTTGATGTCAACTTGGGGTCCACTTGTTAGGAGTATGCCTTAAAGCAACCATGTAATGGTCACATGTATTGCATAAAAAATTGTATTATCGATATTGTATTCATGGCAAGACGCTTGTTTATTCATCTTATCCCTTTAATTTAGACGAATAAAGTCCATTAGATCAGTTGAAACTGATACCCATTCTTGAGGTGTCAAGAATATGTGACGGGTCATCAGTTGTTCTCTGATCATCAATTAGTTCCTGGTCAAAGGATTGTGGATTGGGCATCCACGAGCCCGTCGAGACCAGTGTGTTTGCAGTCTCACTATTGAGCATTGGATGCCCAAAAGTGATGACAAGTCATAAGTCATCAGATGTTAGACGTCTAAGCTGGAACACAGGTGTTCGTATCGAAATGAGTTCAATCGAATCCACTGAACATGACGAAAGAGCGATTGACTAACATGGAGGCTTCGTGCTTAGTCAATGTCTCAGTCGCTCTTGGCTTTGGTGTGTTAATGGTCCTCAAACCTGAGCCATGATGTTGGCTTGTATATTGGATGGCTGTGGTTCACAGGTACGATATTGGCCAATCATTGATCCGCTTCTGTCAATGATGGTCACAGTCCTCCATATACGAAGTCACAGGCGTGGGCAACAGTTGGGATTTATCTCCTCATTAGATGAGGTTGATGTCCTATGCGATCTATGCATGACGGTGCATCAAAAGTCCTTGGTCAAGGTAGAAGTCGAGAGGAGTCTCACCGAATGCACGTCAGATCAATTTGTGCATATGATCGAATATGTATGTTTGACTCAAATATTCATGGCCCTCATTCGATCGGGACATGGTAAGACAGAAGGACTGAATGACACCGAACCAAGGCCAACAAGTTCACTTTGTCCCCGTACTTCATTCTGACTGGGTGACCATGATATGGTGCTAGATGTCACTCACGGTTTGTGGGATCTAAGGATTGATTTGGGATGATCAATTCCTTGAGGAATCTCACTGCCAATTCAGGGGTGAACCTAGGGATGTCACATGCCTTAACTGACATCGGCGACGTTCACAACGAAGACGGGATCGCGAGAATGCGACAGGACTATTTGAATAGTCAAAAGGAGCTAAAACGATTTGGATTCGTTTACTCCTTTTAAAGCTCACTAAAGGACGAAATAGATGATACAGACATGACATCATGATGATGTCATGGAAAATGTAAGGTTTACATCATGCCTGCATCATCGTTGGATAAAGTTTGTTATCCAAAAGTAAGGATAAGAAAGATTATCCTTTAGAAAGTCAAAAGTAGGATAGAATTTTCTATCCGTTTGACAGAGACATTTGGCACATCAAACGATGTGATTTGATCACGAAACTTGAGGAACTTTGAGTCTAGAATGTCTAGAGCTCGTGGATGAGGATTGCCGCCGAAAATGATGCCGTTTGGGTTGCCCAAGAATGGCCGACAGGCTAGTCAAAGGCGGTAAAATAGCCGCCTTTGACCACCGCCTAATGGGCGGGGCCCACGTGGCTGGTCAAAGGCGGTTTGATAGCCTTTGACCAGCATCTTGCTAGCCATGTGGGCTAGCTGGTAGCCCACATGGCGGCCCCCCATTGGCCGCTACATAAGGCGGTTTATGAGGGGCGATTTTAACCGCTCCTCCCCCTCATTTTCTCCCTCACTCATCCTCTATGAATAGAGGTGAGGGCCTCAAGTTTAGTAGGTTAGAAAGTTGTGAGAGTCACACATATATGTGCCAAATTTTGTGAGAAAGTGAGCTCGAGAATCGATCAATTCGGATACACAAAGTTTATGTTTCCATTAATCGAAAACGAAGGGTTCGGGTTGAGACGCCGCGAGGATTACTAGCATAATCCGAGGGCCATTTCTCCAAATCTTCGTCTTCAAGGTCATAAGGGTGTCAAGGCGTGTCTAAACTAGAGGCCCGACACCTCTTGAGTTCGAGGACAAAGAAGCAGAGCCAAATTCAACCTCTATTATTTCAGGTACGTTTCTAAACTCACTTTAAAAAGTTTGATTTTCGATTCAAGTATATGAGGATTTCTAAGACAATCTAGGGTGTTGTTTGAATTATTTTCTTCCGCTACATGTATAACATATTTTCATGTATGTAACGAGTGTCCGGGACCGCTAAAATCCAACAAGTGGTATCATAGCCACGCTTAGAACTCCCCTACACTTGGTTGATTCGGTTTTTGACGATATTTGGAATATCGTTGTTGGGTCTTCGAAATTAGTTTCGAAACTTTGCGAACCTGACCTCATGCATGTCTAGACTTGACATAGGGGCCTGAGGGACGTTGGACGACCTCAAATGGGCGGTAGGACCTCTCATGGCTCACGGCCAGAGGCGGAAATCGCCAATGGCCGTGAGGTTCAAAGGCGATTACATCGCTTTTGACCAGGTCAATGGTCAAAGGCGGCCACCACCTTGGGCCAAGTCAAAGTCAATAGTCAAAGGCGGCCACCGCCTTTGACCAGGGGCATGCACGGTAATTTTGTGAAATTAAATTGTTTAGCTTTGCAAAAGGCGAATCGTATCAATTTGATCGAAAATGTTTGAATGAACTCAGAATGAGCTCAAATTTGGTCGAGCACTCGGAAATGGGCCTCTGAAGACATTGCCTTTAGCAATGAGCTGTGGTGGATTTGGGCATTCCGAGGTCGTCTGGACACGTTTCTGGCTCTGGTTTTCCGATTATGATTTTGGACGTCGCAAACGTTGCGGATTAATGTTCTGTTGCTCTTTTAACATATTTGAGCATGCGTTATGATATGTATGTGATACATATATGATGTCTATTCTGGCGGATGGCTTATTATCTATTTAGAGGATACGTCTGCTATGTTGGTTGTTGCTAGGACTGGTAGAAATGGAATAGACATAGGTGAGACTTGTTTTGAGACTTAAAACCTCCTCTACTGAATATCAAGTTGTAAGGGTATTAGACTCGTGGCCTACACTGTCATGGACTTGATGCTCTGCCATAGTGAGTTGATTGCTCGTCATGGATACATGGGGGTCAATTACCGTCTATGACAGAGGACCAATCCATAAAAGCATTGGATGCCGTGGGTATTGAAGCAGGCGATTCCAATAACTATTAGGTGAGGATTCATCTGTATTTCAATGTCTACAGGTGACGGTGGGTTAGACTTGACTGTGATCATGAGGTCAATAACTGTCAGATGAGACCTTTGTGATCCAGAGGCTGAATAATGATTGGGATGAGCATGAGATGCCTGGATAGGTTGATCCACTCATCTAGTTCGTGTAGAACGCCAATAACCATTAGGTGAGGCGGACCATGAACTGATGGGACTCCAATCCCCACTAGTAGTCTGCCCAATGAGGACTACCGTTTCTCACTAGAGGAGTGTGAGATTCGATAAATTTAGTGGGAGCATATTTCATTTAAAGGCCAAAATGAAATAGTAGGTAATCGATAGACAATACCTAACGACCTGATTTTCTGCACCTAGATTTTTGACATACTCTGTGAAAATGGTGAACCCAACCCAATTGCCTCCATTCTAGACAAGAACTGCTTGACTGGTCTAAATTTCAATGATTGGCTTCGAAATTTGAGGATTGTCCTCAATATGGAGAAGCTTGGATATGTGCTGAATAAGGACATGCCAAACTAAGCTCCCTGAGGGTTCGACCACAGACGAGTAAGACACTTATGAGAAGTGGAGAGAGGACGACCTAAAGGTTAGGTCGTACATGTTAGCGTCCATGAATAATGAATTCCAAAGAAAATATGAGAACATGGACAGCGCAAGATCGATTATTCTTCATTGAAAGAGTTTTTGATAAGAATAGTCGAACCGCCAGATATGAGATATCCAAGATGCTGTACCGTATGAAGATACCAGAGGGTGCCTCCATCAATGATCATGTTCTCAAGATAATCTGGCACATTGAAGAGCTTGCAAGACTGGACCTCATTATGGATAATGAACTAGCTGTGGATTTGATCCTCCAGTCCTTGCCAGAATCCTTCTCAAGCTTTGTTCAGAATTACCACATGCATAACATGCAGAAGACTTCGGTAGAACTTCATAGCATGTTGGTGGTATATGAGAAAGAAATACACAGCAAGAGGCCAAATGTGATAGCCATTACTGAACTGTCTGCCTCGAAGAGTAAGACTTCTTCGAAAGGAAGAAAACGTTCAAGAAAGTTGTGCGAAAGCCAAAAGCGGACAAAGGAACCTATCATTACTGTAGGGCAGATGGGCATTGAAAGAGGAACTGTAAGAAGTACCTCGCTAACTTAAAGGTTAAGCAAAAGGACCATCCCCGTGGAGGTATGATTTCTGTGCTTGTTGAGACTAATCTTATGGTTAGTTCACAATCCAGCTTATGGGTTCTAGATTCAGGTGCGACGTCACATATTTGTATGTCGTTGCAAAATCTGGAAATAAGCGGGATGCTGGGGCAAAATGAGACGGTCCTGACTTTTGCGAATGGAGCAACAGTTGCTGCCATAGCTATAGGGACTTATCATGTACTTTTGCCTAGTGGACATGTAATGGTGTTATCAAACTGTTTGTATTATGAAAGAGCTGTACGGAACATAATATCTGTATCTCGTCTAATAAGAGAGAATTATGAATTCTCCTTTACAGACGACATGTGTTCTATCTTTATAATAGAAAAGTCATTGGTTCAGCTCAGTTGACCAATGGTCTTTTCACCACTAACGTGTTGGTAATGCGATTACCAATCCGAATAAGCACAATGATATAAATGCCATTGAGAAACGCCAAAGCAGTGGTCCAAATCCCAAGTACCTGTGGCACTTCCGATTAGGTCATATTGGAGAGGGCAAGATCAACAAGTTGAGTAATGATGGATTTATCAATCCATCTGGTTTTGAACCATACTCAACTTGTGAAGCCTATCTTCAAGGAAAAATGACCAAATCGCCCTTCAAGGGTCAAGGCGAGAGAGCTACTGATATATTAGGACTAATACATACAGATGTATGTGGACCTATGAATGAAATTGCTAGAGGTGGGTTCTCATACTTCATTATCTTTATCGATGACTATTCTAGGTATGGGTATTTGTACTTGATGAAGTACAAGTTTGAGTCCTTTGAAAATTTCAAGGAATTCAGAAATGAAGTTGAGAAACAAACAGGGAAAAGTATTAAGGCCCTTCGATCAGATCGAGGAGGAGAATACCTTAGTACTGATTTCCCGGATTATCTTAAGGAAAATGGCATATTATCCCAATGGACGCCTCCAGGGACTCCGAAACACAATGGTGTATCAGAAAGAAGAAGTCGTACCCTATTGGATATGGTGCGATCCATGATAAGTTACACCGACCTGCCTATCTATCTCTGAGAATATGCCCTAGAGACTGCTGCATACATACTGAATAGAGTGCCGTCCAAGTCTGTCCCTACCACACCATATCAAATGTGGCATGGTAGGAATCCAAGTCTTAATCATCTTAGGATTTGGGGATGTCCTGCTTTTGTGAAAAAGCTGAAATCAGACAAATTGGAGGCAAGGTCTGAACAGGATCATTTTATAGGATATCCGAAAGAAAGTCTTGGGTATTACTTCTATTTCCATTCTGACTAAAGAGTTTGGGTCAGTAGTCACACCACTTTTTTGGACAAACAGTTCATCCAAGAAAAGGGCGAAGGCCGCAGGATAGTCCTACAAGAAAGAAATGAAGAGGTAACAACTTCACAGGTTAAGATACTGATCTCTGATTCAGTGGAAGCTTCACACACACCGCCTCTGAGAAGGAGTTTGAGAGTGTCTCATCCTCCTGAACGTTACTATGGGAATTTCGTTGATGAGATACAGCCTTTGTTTATGGTAAACGACGGCGATCAACCAAATGATCCCAAGTCATAGACAGAGGCTATGTCAGATAAGGATTTTGACAGATGGTTTGAGGCCATGAAATCAAAAATGGACTCACTGTATTGAACGATGTATGGACATTAGTTGACCCACCTAAAGGTATTATACCCATAATGGATCTTTAAGAGAAAGATCAATACAGAGGATCAAGTTGGAACATACAAGGCTAGACTGGTGGCGAAAGGTTATCACCAAAGAGAAGGTATTGATTATGACGAAACCTTCTCTCAGTCGCCATGCTGAAGTCCTTAGGATTTTATTGGCCATAGCTGCGCACTTGGACTATGAGATATTCCAAATGGACATCAAAATAGCATTACTTAATGGATTTCTTGAAAAAGACATCTATATGGAACAGCCGCCTGGTTTTGAGTCCAAAGGCGAAGAGCATAAAGTGTACAAGCTTAAGAGGACCGTTTATGGACTGAAACAAGCCTCCAGGAGCTGGAATGTGACATCCCGAATTTCAATTGTCTGTAAGATAATAATATTAGATTTTCGAGGATTGAGAGACAAAAATTGGACATCGCCTTGAAAGGTTTGAAAATTAGCTAATTGGTTTCGGAGTGCAGAGAAGGAAGGCAAAAAATTAGAAATTTCTGTCGAGTCCTCGATTTGCTCTAGATTCAGTGGCTAGGGTGTGAGATGAATTTTAGCGAAGTCAGAAAAATTTTCCGAGATCATCTCGAGTCATTTTCCCTTCGCGATAAGCCAAAATAACACCGATCAGTCCCAATCAGTCCCGTTTTGGCACGAATTTTGAGGATTGACTAGTCAAACTTGCTCTCCAAGTTTTGACCAGATTGGATAAGCTTTGACCAACTTTTGGTCAAATCGATGAATAGTAACCGAGATATTTTATTATTTTATTATTATTATTTTTTTCTTTTCTCAAATAATGGGTTCTTTCTCTCTCTTCTTCTTCATCATTCACGGCAGAAACCCCACCCCCTCACTATTCCACCATAGAAACCACTTTCTCTCTCTTTTTCCACCCCTCTCATTTGGCTCCAAATTCTGGCTGCAGACTTCAACCGGCCACTGACAAAAATCTGTAAGTTGGATTCTTGTAATTTTTGGATATGTTGTAGTTCAATGTCTTACGTTCTAACCAACTTGAATCGTCTCAATCCGAGGTTGTTTGACCCTTCAAATGTATTTTCTCGTATCAGTCGACGAAACTGTTTTCTGGGTGCCGAAATTCTGTTTTAGCTCTAATTGATTATATCGACCCCGGCTGCCCCTAGATCTCATTTCCATGTCAAATTATGATTTCTAGTTCGTTTTGATGTCGGTTCAGCCCCTGAACAGCCCGGTTTGGATTAATCCACCGGAATCCGTCGTCGTTGTTGTGCTCCGCCGTGCGTCGCTAATCATCGCTGCTTCCAGCCGCTTTCTCAGCCCTGTTTCAGCTTCGTTTAGGTGAGTTTACTTCTAAATCTTGAGTAGGGCACTAGATTATTCATGGATTGGTTCTAGGATGCGATTAGAGGTAGTTCGGTTTAGAAATTTGTTTGATTTAGAGATATTGGTCAAATATCTCTAAATCAAACAAATTTCTAAAACGAACTACCTCTAATCGCATCCTAGAACCAATCCATGAATAATCTAGTGCCTACTCAAGATTTAGAAGTAAAACTCACCTAAACGAAGCTGAAACAGGGCTGAGAAAGCGGCTGGAAGCAGCGATGATTAGCGACGCACGGCGGAGCACAACAACGACGACGGATTCCGGTGGATTTAATCCAAACCGGGGCTGTTCAGGGGCTGAACCGACATCAAAACGAACTAGAAATCATATATTTGACATGGAAATGAGATCTAGGGGCAGCCGGGGTCGATATAAATCAATTAGAGCTAAAAACAGAATTTCGGCACCCAGAAAACAGTTTCGTCGACTGATACGAGAAAATACATTTGAAGGGTCAAACAACCTCGGATTGAGACGATTCAAGTTGGGTTAGAACCGTAAGACATTGAACTACAACATATCCAAAAATTACAAGAATCCAACTTACAGATTTTTGTCAGTGGCCGGTTGAAGTCTGCAGCCAGAATTTGGAGCCAAATGAGAGGGGGGGAAAAAGAGAGAGAAAGTGGTTTCTATGGTGGAATAGTGAGGGGGTGGGGTTCTGCGTGAATGGAGAAGAAGAGAGAGAAAGAACCCATTATTTGAGAAAAGAAAAAAATAATAATAATAAAATAATAAAAATATCTCGGTTACTATTCATCGATTTGACCAAAAGTTGGTCAAAGCTTATCCAATCTGGTCAAAACTTGGAGAGCAAGTTTGACTAGTCAATCCTCAAAATTCGTGCCAAAACGGGACTGATTGGGACTGAATCGGTGTTATTTTGGCTTAATCGCGAAGGGAAAATGACTCGAGATGATCTCGGAAAATTTTTCTGACTTCGCTAAAATTCATCTCACACCCTAGCCACTGAATCTAGAGCAAATCGAGGACTCGACAGAAATTTCTAATTTTTTGCCTTCCTTCTCTGCACTCGAAACCAATTAGCTAATTTTCAAACCTTTCAAGGCGATGTCCAATTTTTGTCTCTCAATCCTCGAAAATCTAATATTATTTATCTTACAGACAATTGAAATTCGGGATGTCACATTCCAGCTCTGGAGGCTTGTTTCAGTCCATAAACGGTCCTCTTAAGCTTGTACACTTTATGCTCTTCGCCTTTGGACTCAAAACCAGGCGGCTGTTCCATATAGATGTCTTTTTCAAGAAATCCATTAAGTAATGCTATTTTGATGTCCATTTGGAATATCTCATAGTCCAAGTGCGCAGCTATGGCCAATAAAATCCTAAAGGACTTCAGCATGGCGACTGGAGAGAAGGTTTCGTCATAATCAATACCTTCTCTTTGGTGATAACCTTTCGCCACCAGTCTAGCCTTGTATGTTCCAACTTGATCCTCTGTATTGATCTTTCTCTTAAAGATCCATTATGGGTATAATACCTTTAGGTGGGTCAACTAATGTCCATACATCGTTCAAATACAGTGAGTCCATTTTTGATTTCATGGCCTCAAACCATCTGTCAAAATCCTTATCTGACATAGCCTCTGTCTATGACTTGGGATCATTTGGTTGATCGCCGTCGTTTACCATAAACAAAGGCTGTATCTCATCAACGAAATTCCCATAGTAACGTTCAGGAGGATGAGACACTCTCAAACTCCTTCTCAGAGGCGGTGTGTGTGAAGCTTCCACTGAATCAGAGATCAGTATCTTAACCTGTGAAGTTGTTACCTCTTCATTTCTTTCTTGTAGGACTATCCTGCGGCCTTCGCCCTTTTCTTGGATGAACTGTTTGTCCAAAAAAGTGGTGTGACTACTGACCCAAACTCTTTAGTCAGAATGGAAATAGAAGTAATACCCAAGACTTTCTTCGGATATCCTATAAAATGATCCTGTTCAGACCTTGCCTCCAATTTGTCTGATTTCAGCTTTTTCACAAAAGCAGGACATCCCCAAATCCTAAGATGATTAAGACTTGGATTCCTACCATGCCACATTTGATATGGTGTGGTAGGGACAGACTTGGACGGCACTCTATTCAGTATGTATGCAGCAGTCTCTAGGGCATATTCTCAGAGATAGATAGGCAGGTCGGTGTAACTTATCATGGATCGCACCATATCCAATAGGGTACGACTTCTTCTTTCTGATACACCATTGTGTTTCGGAGTCCCTGGAGGCGTCCATTGGGATAATATGCCATTTTCCTTAAGATAATCGGGAAATCAGTACTAAGGTATTCTCCTCCTCGATCTGATCGAAGGGCCTTAATACTTTTCCCTGTTTGTTTCTCAACTTCATTTCTGAATTCCTTGAAATTTTCAAAGGACTCAAACTTGTACTTCATCAAGTACAAATACCCATACCTAGAATAGTCATCGATAAAGATAATGAAGTATGAGAACCCACCTCTAGCAATTTCATTCATAGGTCCACATACATCTGTATGTATTAGTCCTAATATATCAGTAGCTCTCTCGCCTTGACCCTTGAAGGGCGATTTGGTCATTTTTCCTTGAAGATAGGCTTCACAAGTTGAGTATGGTTCAAAACCAGATGGATTGATAAATCCATCATTACTCAACTTGTTGATCTTGCCCTCTCCAATATGACCTAATCGGAAGTGCCACAGGTACTTGGGATTTGGACCACTGCTTTGGCGTTTCTCAATGGCATTTATATCATTGTGCTTATTCGGATTGGTAATCGCATTACCAGACACGTTAGTGGTGAAAAGACCATTGGTCAACTGAGCTGAACCAATGACTTTTCTATTATAAAAGATAGAACACGTGTCGTCTGTAAAGGAGAATTCATAATTCTCTCTTATTAGACGAGATACAGATATTATGTTCCGTACAGCTCTTTCATAATACAAACAGTTTGATAACACCATTACATGTCCACTAGGCAAAAGTACATGATAAGTCCCTATAGCTATGGCAGCAACTGTTGCTCCATTCGCAAAAGTCAGGACCGTCTCATTTTGCCCCAGCATCCGCTTATTCCAGATTTGCAACGACATACAAATATGTGACGTCGCACCTGAATCTAGAACCCATAAGCTGGATTGTGAACTAACCATAAGATTAGTCTCAACAAGCACAGAAATCATACCTCCACGGGGATGGTCCTTTTGCTTAACCTTTAAGTTAGCGAGGTACTTCTTACAGTTCCTCTTTCAATGCCCATCTGCCCTACAGTAATGATAGGTTCCTTTGTCCGCTTTGGCTTTCGCACAACTTTCTTGAACGTTTTCTTCCTTTTCGAAGAAGTCTTACTCTTCGAGGCAGACAGTTCAATAATGGCTATCACATTTGGCCTCTTGCTGTGTATTTCTTTCTCATATACCACAACATGCTATGAAGTTCTACCGAAGTCTTCTGCATGTTATGCATGTGGTAATTCTGAACAAAGCTTGAGAAGGATTCTGGCAAGGACTGGAGGATCAAATCCACAGCTAGTTCATTATCCATAATGAGATCCAGTCTTGCAAGCTCTTCAATGTGCCAGATTATCTTGAGAACATGATCATTGATGGAGGCACCCTCTGGATCTTCATACGGTACAGCATCTTGGATATCTCATATCTGGCGGTTCGACTATTCTTATCAAAAACTCTTTCAAATGAAGAATAATCGATCTTGCGCTGTCCATGTTCTCATATTTTCTTGGAATTCATTATTCATGGACGCTAACATGTACGACCTAACCTTTAGGTCGTCCTCTCTCCAGTTCTCATAAGTGTCTTACTCGTCTGTGGTCGAACCCTCAGGGAGCTTAGTTGGCATGTCCTTATTCAGCACATATCCAAGCTTCTCCATATTGAGGACAATCCTCAAATTTCGAAGCCAATCATTGAAATTTAGACCAGTCAAGCAGTTCTTGTCTAGAATGGAGGCAATTGGGTTTGGGTTCACCATTTTCACAGAGTATGTCAAAAATCTAGTGCAGAAAATCAGGTCGTTAGGTATTGTCTATCGATTACCTACTATTTCATTTTGGCCTTTAAATGAAATATGCTCCCACTAAATTTATCGAATCTCACACTCCTCTAGTGAGAAACGGTAGTCCTCATTGGGCCAGACTACTAGTGGGGATTGGAGTCCCATCAGTTCATGGTCCGCCTCACCTAATGGTTATTGGCGTTCTACACGAACTAGATGAGTGGATCAACCTATCCAGGCATCTCATGCTCATCCCAATCATTATTCAGCCTCTGGATCACAAGGTCTCATCTGACAGTTATTGACCTCATGATCACAGTCAAGTCTAACCCACCGTCACCTGTAGACATTGAAATACAGATGAATCCTCACCTAATAGTTATTGGAATCGCCGGCTTCAATACCCACGGCATCCAATGCTTTTATGGATTGGTCCTCTGTCATAGACGGTAATTGACCCCCATGTATCCATGACGAGCTAATCAACTCACTATGGCAGAGCATCAAGTCCATGACAGTGGTAGGCCACGAGTCTAATACCGTTACAACTTGATATTCAGTAGAGGAGGTTTTAAGTCTCAAAACAAGTCTCACCTATGTCTATTCCATTTCTACCAGTCCTAGCAACAACCAACAGTAGCAGACGTATCCTCTAAATAGATAATAAGCCATCCGCCAGAATAGACATCATATATGTATCACATACATATCATAACGCATGCTCAAATATGTTAAAAGAGCAACAGAACATTAATCCGTAACGTTTTGCGACGTCCAATATCATAATTGGAAAAACAAAGCCAGAAACGTGTCCAGACAACCTCGGAATGCCCAAATCCACCATAGCTCGTTCCGAGTGCTCGACTAAATTTGAGCTCATTCCAAGTTCATTCTAACATTTTCGATCAAATTGATACGATTCGCCTTTTGCAAAGCTAAACAATTTAATTTTACAAAATTACCACGCATGCCTCTGGTCAAAGGCGGTGGCCGCCTTTGACCATTGACTTTGACTTGGCCCAAGGTGGTGGCCGCCTTTGACCGTTGACCTGGTCAAAAGCGATGTAGTCACCTTTGACCCTCACGGCCATTGGCGATTTCCGCCTCTGGCCGTGAGCCATGGGAGGTCCTACCGCCCATCCGAGGTCGTCTAACGTCCCTCAGGGCCCTATGTCAAGTCTAGACATGCATGGGGTCAGGTTTGCAAAGTTTCGAAACCAATTTCAAAGACCCAACGACGATATTCCAATATCGTCAAAAACCAATCAACCAAGTGTAGGGGAGTTCTAAGCGTGGCTTTGATGCCACTTGTTGGGATTCTAGCTGTCCCAAACACTCCGTTACATACATGAAAATATGTTATACATGTACCGGAAGAAAATAATTCAAACAACACCTTAGATCGTCTTAGAAATCCTCATATACTTAAATCGAAAATCAGACTTTCTAAAGCGAGTTTAGAAACGTACCTGAAATAATAGAGGTTGAATCTGGCTCTGCTTCTTTGTCCTCGAACCAAGAGGTGTCGGGCCTCCAGTTCAGATACGCCCCAATACCCTTATGATCTTGAAGACGGAGATTTGGAGAAATGGCCCTCGGATTATGTAGTAATCCTCGCGACGTCTCAACTCGAACCCTCGTTTTCGATTAATGGAAACATAAACTTTGTGTATCCGAATTGATCGATTCTCGAGCTCAA
>JAGVVM010018851.1:0-11307 GCA_019149425.1 Psidium friedrichsthalianum | reverse complement strand
GGACGGGATTCCGGTGGATTTAATCCCAAACCGGCGGCTGATTCAGGGGCTGAACCGCACATAAAAACGAACTAGAAGATCATATATTTGACATGGGAAATGAGATCTAGGGGCAGCCAGGGGGTTCGATATTAAATCAAATTAGAGCTAAAACAGAATTCGGCACCCCAGAAAACAGTTTTCGATCGACTGATACGTTGAAACTACATTTGAAGGGTCAAATAACCTCGCGAGTGAGACGATTCAAGTTGGGTTAGAACCGTCAAGGACATTGAACTACAACATATCCAAAAATTCAAGAATCCAACTTACAGATTTTTTGTCAGATGGCCGGTTGAAGTCGCAGCCAGATTGGAGCCAAATGAAGAGGGGGGGGAAAAAGAGAGAGAAAGTGGTTTCTATGGTGAAATAGTGAGGGGGTGGGGGTTCTGCCGTGATATGGATGAAGAAGGAAGAGAGATAGAGAGAGAAAGAACCATTATTTTGAGAAAAGAAAAAAATAATAATAATAAATAATAAAAAGCCCGGTTACTATTATCGATTTGACCAAAAGTTGGTCAAAGCTTTATACAATCTGGCTCAAACACTTGGAGAGCAAGTTTAGACTAGTCAATCCTCAAAATTCGTGCCCAGAAACGGGACTAGATTGAGGACATGAATCGGTGTTATTTTGGGCTTAATCGCGAAAGGAAATGACTCGAGATGATCTCGGAAATTTTTCTGACTTCGCTAAAAATTCATCTCACACCCTAGCACTGAATCTAGAGCAAATCGAGGACTCGACATGCCTGAAATTTCTAATTTTTTGCCTTCCTTCCTGCACTCCGAAAACAATTAGTAATTTTCAAACCTTTCAAGGCGATGTACAATTTTTGTCTCCAAATCCGCAAAATCAATTTATTTCCTTCATGAAGCCAAACGATTGATCACTTCATCGAATTGGATGTTCCAGCTCCTCGAGGTTTGTTTCAGTCCATAAATTGACCTCTTAAGCTTGCACACCATATGCTCTTCGCCTTTGGACTCAAATCAAGCAGCTGTTCCATATAGATATCTTCTTCAAGAGATCCATTAAGGAACGCCGTTTTGACGTCCATTTGGAATATCTCATAATCTAAGTGTGCAGCTATGGCCAATAAAATCCTCATGGACTTCAGCATAACGACTGGAGAGAAGGTTTCATCATAATCAATGCCTTCTCTTTAGCGATAACCTTTCGCCACCAGTCTAGCTTTGTATGTTCCAACTTGACCCTCTGCATTGATCTTTCTCTTAAAGAACCATTTACAGCCTATAGGTATGATACCTTCAGATGGGTCAACTAATATCCATACATCGTTAGAATACATCGAGTCCATTTCAAATTTCATAGCCTCAAGCTATTTGTCAGAATCCTTATCTGACATAGCCTCTGCGTATGACTCGGGATCATTTGGTTGATTGCCGTCGTTTACCATAACTAGCGGCTGCATCTCATCAACCAAATTCCCATAGTAACGTTCAGGAGGGTGAGACACTCTCAAACTCCTTCCCAGAGGCGGTGTATCTGAAGCTCCCACTGAATTAGAGATCAGAGTCTGAACCTGTGGAGTCGTTACCTCTTTATTTCCTTCTTGCAGGACTATCTTGCGGCATTCGCCCTTTTCTTGGATGAACTGTTTTTCCAGAAAAGTGGTATGCCTGCTGACCTAAACTCTTTGGTCAGAATGGAAATAGAAGTAATACCCAAGACTTTCTCTCGGATACCCTATAAAATGATCCAGTTCAGATCTTGCCTCCAACTTGTCTAATTTCAGCTTTTTCACAAAGGCTGGACATCCCCAAATCCTAAGATGATTAAGACTTGGTTTCCTACTATGCCACATTTGATATGGTGTGGTAGGGACAGACTTGGATGGCACTCTATTCAGTATGTATGCGGTAGTCTCTAGGGCATATCTCCAGAGATAGATGGGTAGGTCGGTGTTACTTATCATGGATCGCACCATATCTAATAGGGTACGATTCCTTCTTTCTGATACACCGTTGTGTTCAGGGGTCCCTAGAGGTATCCATTGGGATAATATGCCATTTTCTTTGAGATAATCTAGGAAATCAGTACTAAGATATTCTCCTCCTCGGTCTGATCGAAGGGCCTTAATACTCTTTCCTATTTGTTTCTCAACTTCATTTCTGAATTCCTTGAACTTTTCAAAGGATTCAGACTTGTACTTCATCAAGTACAAATACCCATACTTAGAATATCATCGGTAAAGATAATGAAGTATGAGAACCCGCCTCTAGCAATTTCATTCATAGGTCCACATACATCTGTATGTATTAATCCCAATATATCAGTGGCTCTCTCACATTGACCCATGAAGGGCAATTTGGTCATTTTTCCTTGGAGGCAGGCTTCACAGGTTAAGTGCGATTCAAAACCAGATGGATTGATAAATCCATCATTACTCAACTTGTTAATCCTGCCCTCTCCAATATGACCTAATCGGAGGTGCCACAGGTACTTGGGATTAGGACCATTGCTTTGGCGTTTCTTAATGGCATTACCAGACACGTTAATGGTCAAAAGATCATTAGTCAACTGAGCTGAACCAACGACCTTTCTATTATGAAAGATGGAACACGTATCGTCCGTAAAGGAAAATCCATAATTCTCTCTTATTAGACGAGATACAGATAATATGTTTCGTACAACTCTTTCATAATACAAACAGTTTGATAACACCATTACATGTCCACTAGGCAAAAGTATACGACAAGTCCCTATAGCTATGGCAGCAACTGTTGCTCTATTCGTAAAAGTCAGGACTGCCTCATTTTGCCCCAGCATCCGGCTTATTTCCAGATTCTGCAACGACATACAAATATGTGAAGTCGCACCTGAATCTAGAACCCATAAGTTGGATTGTGCACTAACCATAAGATTAGTTTCAATAAGCATAGAGATCATACCTCTACGAGGATGGTCCTTTTGCTTAACCCTTAAGCTAGCGAGGTACTTCTTACAGTTCCTCTTCCAGTGCCCATCTACCTCGCAGTAATGACAGGTCCCTTTGTCCACTTTTGGCTTTCGCACAGCTTTCTTGAACTTTTTCTTCCTTTTCGAAGAAGTCTTACTCTTTGAGGAAGACGGTTAAGTAATGGCCATCACATTTGGCCTTTTGCTATGTATCTCCTTCTCATATGCCACCAACATGCTATGAAGTTCTGCCAAAGTCTTCTGCATGTTATGCATGTGGTAATTCTAAATAAAGCTTGAGAAGGAATTAGGCAAGGACTGCAGGATTAACTCCACAGCCAGCTTATTATCCATAATGAGGTCCAGTCTCGCAAGCTCTTCAATGTGCCAGATCATCCTGAGAACATGATCATTGACAGAGGCACCCTCTGGCATCTTCATGAGATACAGTGCCTTGGATATCTCATAACTGGCGATCCGACTATTCTCATCGAAGGACTATTTCAGATGAAGAATAATCGACCTTGTGCTGTCCATGTTTTCGTATTTCCTCTGAAATTCATTATTCATGGATGCCAACATGTACGACCTAATCTTTAGGTCGTCCTCTCTCCATTCTTATAAGTGTCTTGCTCGTCTGTGGCTGAACTCTCAAGGAGCTTGGTTGGCATGTTCTTATCTAGCACATATTCGAGCTTCTCCATATTGAGGACGATCCTCAAATTTCGAAACCAATCATTGAAATTCGGACTAGTCAGACAGTTCTTGTCCAGAATTGAGGCAATTGGATTTGTGTTCACCATTTTCACAGAATATGCCAAAATTCTAGTGTAGAAAATCAGGTCGCTAGGTATTGTCTATCGATTATCTACTATTTCATTTTGGCCTTTAAATGAAATAGGCTCCCACTAAATTTATTGAATCTCACACTCCTCTAGTGAGAAACAGTAGTCCTCGTTAGGCTAGACTACTAGTGGGGATTGGAGTCCCATCAGTTCACGGTCCGCCTCACCTAACAGTTATTGGCATTCTATATGAACTAGATGAGTGGATCAATCTATCCAGGCATCTCATGCTCATCCCAATCATTATTCGGCCTCTGGACCATGAAGGTCTCACCTAACAGTTATTGACTTCATGATCACAGTCAATCTAACCCACCGTCACTTGCATACATTGAAATGTAGACGTATCCTCACCTAACAGTTATTGGAATCGCCTGGTTTCAATATCCACTGCATCCAATGCTTTTATGGATTGGTCCTCTGTCATAAACAGCAATTGACCCCCATGTATCCATGACGAGTCAATCAACTCACTATGGCAGAGCATCAAGTCCACAACAGCGGTAGGCCATGAGTCTAATACCCGTTACAACTTGATATTCAATAGAGGAGATTTTAGGTCTCAAAACAGGTCTCACCTATGTATATTCCATTTCTACCAGTCCTAGCAACAACCGGCAGCAACAGACATATCCTCCAAACAGATAATAACCCGTCCACCATAACAGACATCATATATATCATATACATATCATAACATATGCTCAAATACATTAAAAGAGCAATAAAACATTAACTTGCAAAAATTTGGACATACGATATCAAAATCGGGAAAACAGAGCCAGAAACCTGTCCAAACAACCCCGGAATGACCAAATCCATCACCGGTGATGACTTTCGGTCAAAGGCCCGTTTCCGAGTGCTCAACCAAATTTGAGCTCATTCCGAGTTCGTTCGAACATTTTCGATCAAATTGATTCGGTTCGTCTTTTGCAAAGTTAAACAATTTAATTTTGCAAAATTACCGTACATGCCCCTGGTCAAAGGCGGTGGCCGCCTTTGACCGTTAACCTGGTCAAAGGCGGTGGAACCGCCTTTCACCTATCACGGCCATTGGCGGTTTCTGCCTTTGGCCACGAGCCACGGGCGGTCCTGCCACCCATCCGAGGTGTCCAACGTCCCTCGGGGCCTTATGTCAAGTCTAGACATGCATGGGGTCTGGTCCATAAATTTTTGGAACCAATTTCGAAGACCCGACGACGATATTCCAAGAATCGTCAAAAATCGAAACAACTAAGTATACGAGAGTTCTAAGCTGGCTCTGATACCACTTGTTGGGTTTCCAATGGTCCTGGGCACTCATCACATGCATAAAAACATGTCATACATGCAGTGCAAGAAAATAAATTCCAAGGCGCCCTTGATCGTCTTAGAAATCCTCGTATACTTTAATCAAAATCATACTTTCTAAAGCAAGTTCAGAAATGTACCAGGACAAAAGAGGTTGGATGCGGCTCCGCTTCTTTGTCCTCGAGCCCAAAAATTGTCGGGCCTCTAGTTCAGACACGCCCCGACACCTGTGTGACCTTGAAGACGGAGATTCGGAGAAACGGCTCTCGAATTATGCTAGTAATCCTCGCGGTGTCTCAACCCGAACCCTTCATTTTTAACCAATGGAAACACAAACTTTGTGTATCCGAATTGGTTGATTCTCTAGCTCACTTTCTCAAGAAATTTGGCACATGTATGTGTGATTCTCACACGTTTCTAACCTTGTGAATCATGGCACCTTTCCTCTATTTATAGAGGATGGAAAGAGGGAGAGGACGGGGCGAGGGGTGGTATAAACCGCCTCTCACTAAACCACCTCACGTGGCAGCCAATGAGAGGTCGCCACGTGGGCTTCCAGCTGGCCCACATAGCCAGCTAGATGCTGGTCAAAGGCGGTCAAACTACCTTTGACCAGGCATATGGGTCCCACCCACTGGGCGGTGGTCAAAGGCGGCAATTTAGCCGCCTTTGACCAACCCGTTAGCCGGTCTTGGACGCCCATTTGGGCGGCCCAAATAGCGTCATTTTCGGCGGAGATCGTCATCCACGGGCTATAGATATTCTAGACTTCAAGTCCCTCAAGTTTCATGATCAAATCACGTCGTTTGATGTGCCAAACGTCTCTGTCAAACGGATAGAAAATTCTATCCTACTTTGACAATTTCTAGAGGATAGCATTTCTTATCCTTTCTTTTGGATAACAATCCTTATCCAATGATGATGTATGCATGATGTAATCATTACATCATCCATGACATCATCATGATGTCATACTTGTGTCATCTATTTCGTCCTTTAGTGAGCTTTAGAAGAAGGAAACGAATTCAATCCGTTTTAACTCTTTTGATTATCCAAATAGTCCTATCGCATTCTCGCGATCTCGTCTTCGTTATGGACGTCGCCAGATGTCGGTTAAGGCGTGTGACATCCCTAGGTTCACTCCTGAACTGGCAGTGAGCTTCCTCAAGGAATTGATCGTCCCAAATCAATCCTTAGATCCCACAAACCGTGAGTGACGTCTAGCAACATATCACGGTTACCCAGTCAGAATGAAATACGAGGACAAAGTGAACCTATTAGCTTTGGTTCGATGTTATTCAGTCCTTCTATCTTACCATGTCCCGATCGAATGAGGGCCATGGATATCTGAGTCGAACCCACAGATTCGATCATATGCACAAATCTATCTGACGTGCATTCGCGAGACTCCTCTCGACTTCTGCCTTGGCCAAGGACTTTCTAATGCACCATCATGAATAGATCATATAGGACATCAACCTCATCTAATGAGGAAACAGATCCCAACTGTTGCCCATGCCTATGACTTAGTATATGGAGGATTGTGACCATCACGCACAGAGGCGGATCAATGATGGGCTAATATCGTACCTGTGAACCACAGCCATCCAATATACAATCTAGCATCGTGGGTCAGGTTTGAGTACCACTAACACACCAAAGCCAAGAGCGATTGAGACATTGACCAAGCACGAAGCCTCCATGTTAGTCAATCGCTCTTCTGTCACGTTCAGTGGATTCGATCGAACTCGTTTCGATACGAACACCTATGTTCCAGCTTAGACGTCTAACGTCCGATGACTTGTGACTCGTGATCCCTATTGGGCATCTAATGCTCAATAGCGATGCTGTGGACACACTGGTCTCGACCGGTTTGCGATGCCCAATCCACGATCCTTCGATCAGGAACTAATTTGAAGATCAGAGATCAACTGATAACCCGTCACACATATTCTTGATGCCTCAAGAATGGGTATCAGTTTCAACTGATCTAATAGACTTTATTTATCTAAATTAAATGGACAAGATGAATAAACATGCGTCTTGCCATTAATATAATATCGATAGTATAATATTTATGCCATACATGTGACCATCACATGGTTGCTTTAGGGCATACTCCTAACAAGTGCTTGCTGAATTTCTGAATTTGACTAAAAAAAGAGACTGAAAAAGTGCTAAAAGGTAATTGTCAAGCATGCCCATTATCCTTTCTCATTGGATGTTTTGAAAGCAACTCCAAGCTCATGTAATTTAGGATTTTCATCCAAGCCTTTTTTGGATTGATCATTTTTCCATTTCGTCGAAATGCTATTGACCCTGCAATAGTTTGGACGGTAAAACAAATATGTGGTGGAGTTAGTTTCATAAATACTATTTTGGCAGAAACCTTTTTTTCAATAACACATTTCAAAGAAAAAAATATAAGATTTTTCGGGCCCCAATTGAGCTTTTACAAATCTGGTTTTTCTCACACCTTTCTCAATTTGGGGAAAACATGACTGTATTTGAAATAGGCATAACTGATAATCCTATTTTAAGGTTTAAGCAAATACAAGATCAAACTAAAAGCTTGCACTATACACAATGGCTCAACCTCTTCCAAAATCCAAGCTCTAAGATTTTTACCGACAAGCTTTATGGTTCCAAGTGGTTGAGGCTCGACTTTATCAGGGTGATCAAAAATCCATACCTTTGATGGACATTCATGGAGCAACTAGCTATCAACCTCTTCGAGTGGCATGGCAATTCTGAGTTCTGTATGATGTCCTACCTCCACTCGGGCCAAATGAATTTCGAATTCATTTTGAGAAGGGCAAGAACTATAAGGCTGAGCTTAGGCGTCATTCTGAGGCTTAGCAGAAGTGTTCCAACCAGAAGCTAATTTGGCCTGTGAACGAGCCCACTAGAAGAATGAAGAGACACTTTGCCACAGCCCACTATATTCAACATTACACTATTCTTGCCAAGATACTCCCACAAATCCTAGCCATGACAGAACGGTATACCCGTCAGGCTCAAATCAAAATCAGTAAAGAAAAAACGATGGAGGCCCAGAAGAAGTTAGATGTGTTGGCCAAAGAGAACGCACGATTACGGCACATGTTGAAGGCCCATTCGTCTATAGATCACAAGACCTTTAAAAAGAGAAAAATCGTCCGATGGAATTGTGGCCTTATTGTTCTAAATTCTGAATGTTAGTTCGCATTTGCATTTCAATGGAATGGTCTTGTTTGTTGTTCAGATCCATCTTTTGAGTTTTCATAACTTTTATTGAGTTCTACAATTCAAATCATCCTTTTTGGGCCATGTGTCTATAAATTTTGGCACCGTTTCAGTCAATCCGCAAATTGATATGACGTTTTCCCTAAAAAAAATGCAAATCTTATGGCAATGGTCAGTTCGTTTTAGGTATAGTTAGACGTCATGGACTGGCTTCTTGATCTTTATTCATTCTTCTCATCCTGGTTATTATATTTTTATAGGTAATTCACTACGGATCCTCTATACCCCCACAACACTCAATCTGTAACAAGGAGAAAGATGAGTGACTTCATAGCCAAGCAGCAATAGATCAGTTCTAGCTCTCAACGGAGATCTCGCTTTCGACCCGTCAAGGCATTTGCCCCGATAAAGCCCATGCAACGGATGTTCACCCAAACGTCCACCTAGAAGATTCTATTTTCACTAGCTCTGGCACTGGAGTGCTTCCCACGGTGATGATCCCGCCACCACTCGCTAATAACGAGAGTGTCAAGCAGTGGGCAAATCTCGACCAGAGGTTACGTGAGGTGGAAGGGACCTAGAGCGTTTCGCCAATTGATCTGTCTATCTACGCTTGGGTTCAAGTGCCCGAAAAATTTAAGATGCCGACCTTTGAGAAGTATGACAGCACTTCAAACCCAATCCAGTATTTAGAAATGTACCATGGGTTAATGAATAAATACATCTCTAATGGACCCCTAATGGTCCAGAGGAGGTGACCAACTAACCACCAAATTAATCAAAAGGATTCTTGGGAGGAGGTGACCAATATTTTCGCGAAACATTTCTAGTTTAATCTGGGCGCGATAATCACTCGAGAAGATCTAGAGAGAGCTGAGCAGAAAAGAAGTGAGACAATGAAGGAGTACGCCACTCGTTAGAGAAGTATGGCAGCCCAGATCATGCCCCGAGCCCTCGGAACGCGAACTCATGAAATTATTCGTGTCCACACTCCCTCAACCTATCCGTTCTCGAATATTGGTGATGGCCATTCAGTCATTTCGCCAGCTGATAGCCATGAGTGAAGAGATTGAGTCTAGACTCAAGAAAGGATGGTAAGGTGAGTTAGGTTCATCTGGTAAGAGGTTTGCTGCGGAGAAGGATAAGGAGCCCATCCCTAAAGTCAACATGACATATGTACAGAAGGCACCAACTCAAGCCCCGAAAGCACGGTTTGCTCCTTAGCAGTCATCTACCTATGGTCAGCAGAATCAACGGTAATATAAGCGGAAAAACCGACAATTCACCTCACTCCCTGGGACTCCCTCACAAGTCTTAGCTATGCTGCGTAAAAAGAATCTACTAATGTTGGAAACTTAGCGTCCAAATCATGCATCATACCCAAGGTATGATCCAACTAATAAGTGTGATTATCATTCAGGCGAACTGGGCCATTCGATCGATAACTGTATTATACTTAAACACCATATCCAAGACTTACTTGAAACTGTGCTTCAATCGACCAATAAGTCCAACGTGCAGAACAATCCTCTCCCCATCCATTCAGGCAGTATAAATGTCATCCTTGGCTCGGAGTTCAAGCAGATTCGGGGTTTCAAAATTCCTTTTGATAACATATTCGATGCTTTATTTCAAGCTGGTTATTTTTCGACTGATGAGATAGTATCACTCTCTGAAGTAGAGAGTAATGTGGATGAGTTAGTTAAAGAAGGAATGATTAGAATAACTAACAAATTTGGAATAGTGGCCACTATATCTCAGGTCACTATTGACTAGGACGAAGAGCTTGCATTTTTAACTAATGACCAAACTAAGTTGGATCTTGAATTGGCCGACATGCCTCCTCTCGAGAATGCCACTGACAATGACCTTGGAATTGTCATACTCGATGCTTATGCAAGGACAATGCTGACATCACTTCAACCTTTATGCATATGAGAGCGATAAAATGGTTCCTTGGTCCTATGAGGTAGATTTGATAACAAGGTCAGGGCGAGCTTATGTTGACAACCAATCGACTAAGCCGGTGGCTGAGAAAGAAGCGAAGGAATTTCTAGCTATAATCAAGGCTAGTGAATATAGTGTAGTCAATCAATTGAGAAAACTGCCTACACAAGTCTCATTATTGGAGCTTCTTCAAACGTCAGGCAAGCATTGGGGAGCTCTGATGAAAGTTCTAAACGAAATTCATGTGCCCGAGACCATCGAAGAAGATAAGCTAGAGGAATTTGTTGGGGCAGTTCTCCTTAAAGATCAAGTGGCATTCTTCGATGAAGAAATCCCAATTGAAGGACGCGGCCACAATAAAGCACTCCATATATCAATAAAGTACAAAGAGACTCACATGGCCAAGGTACTTATTGATAATGGGTTGGCTTTGAATATATGCCCGTTGACTACTTTGAAGCAGTTAGGTATTGATCCATCTACCATGCAAGCAACTAAGACTTCCGTTCAAGCCTTTGACGGAGTAAAGAAGGACGTGATGGGCCAAATCAACCTAGAATTACAGATTGAACCTTCGATATTTGACATCCTTTTACAGGTGCTGGATATCCCTTCTGCCTTTAATTTCTTATTGGGATAGCCATGGATCCACAATGCTGGTGCAATACCCTTCAGTCTGCATCTAAAAATCAAGTTTGTAGCTGAAGCCAAAATGGTTACAATTTATGGAGAGGAGAACCACCGAATCTTCAATGCTACGGCAGTTCCGTACATGGAGCCCGATCATGTCGAAGAAGATAGCTATCACTCATTTGAGATAGTTCATGTGGTCCAGGCTTCCCCTAACATGCCGTTGCCCATTCCAGAGGTTTCTGATGCAGCTATTATGGTGTCAAAAGTCATGATCGGTAATGGCTTCGAGCCAAACAAGGGTCTGAGGAAGAAAGGCCAAGCCAATTGTACCCTAATTAAGACGAATGGACAGATCCATAAAGCTAGTTTGGGATACCATGGGCCGAGAAGCCGTGGACGAGGCCGTGG
>JAGVVM010018848.1:0-25518 GCA_019149425.1 Psidium friedrichsthalianum | reverse complement strand
GGGAGCATCATGTTTTTGAAGGGTGTCGCCGTGCGAGGATATCTCGGGTTGGCAAGAAAGGGAAGTGAGTCCCAGATTCGTTGGCCATTCGAGATATTGGAGAAGATCGGACACTTGGCTTACGTCTTAGCACTGCCGCCGAATTTGTCACAGATTTCACAATGAATTTCATGTTCGATGCTGGAGGAAGTAGAGCAGATCCGGCCATTATATCGATCATGAAGTCACGAAATGGGGACGACCGCGTCTCACTTACGTGGAAAGGCCAGTTAGGATTGAAGATCGCAAGGGAAACAATTGCTCAGGAAATAAGACGTCCATTGGTCAAGGTCATCTGGGAAACCAGTGTGAACGGAAGGAGCCACGTGGGAAAACGAAGACGGATGAAAGAATGAAATACCCTTACTGTTGAATGAACGTTTGTAACTTGATTTGGGAGTAGGAAACTGGTGTATTGTAAATTTCGAGGACGAAATTTTATTAAGAAGGGAAGAATTGTGACAGTTGAAATTCGACCCAATTGTCAGACTTTCTAATGAATGGAAATACTTCATTAATCACTCTAGTCGACAGCTCACTCAGATTAGTACCCTGAGCTGACCACCGAAAGCGGACAAGGCTATCTGGGAATTGTCCAATCAGCCGCCCGTTAGCTGAGACTGAGACAGGGTCGGTAATTTAGTGAAATTGACCACAAATGAAAATCTGACGATGGACAACGAATTAATAAGATGAACACAATGAAGAAATGAAGTAGGTTTCAGAAATGTCGACTGGAGGTCAACAGACGGTGCACGTCGTGAAGCCAAGACGTGATGGAAAATTAACCGAAAAAATGCCCCGGTTAAATGCTCAGACCTAGAATGAGACTCAATAGGATTTGAGAGTAGACATCGATAGACGACACCAAATCCAGTCTAAAATCGTTCGCGCTCGAGCCCGTCGGTGCATTTGGCACGCAAATCGAGGCGAGGTCAAATCAAGATGTCACATTCAAATCGGATGTCACATCAATCAAATCAAGTGTCATGTCTAATCAATCACATCAATCAATCAGTCAAGCACAAATTCAAGGCAACATATCAATTACACATTTCACATACAAAATCCCATAACCAACCCTCCACGAGCGTATTTTGGACTCTACTAGTATAATCTTCTACCCCCTCTCTCTCCTCCCCTCCATTGTTCGGCCATCCTCACTCCCTCAATCTCCCGATCGCTCTCTCTCCCCCTCTCGGTTCCGTCGCCGTCCGCCCAAGCCGGCGCCGCGAGCCTCGTCGCCCGCCACCGCCCGACGCCACCATCAGCCTCCAAGCCGACGCCTAGTGAGCTTTGCTTGTCGTCTTCTTCCCATAGTGGCACGAAGACGAGAAACCCCACCATCCTCCTTCCTCTCTCTGTGTTATTCGCGAGCCGTCCGCCCGAGCCGCCGTCCGTGTCGTCGTTCCGCCACTGTTCGGCGTTCGTCGGCCTCCACCTCGTCGCGGTAAGCCTCCCGGTCCCTCCTATCTTCATTTGTGGCTTGGACCTGGCGAGGCGACGAAAACGCACCATTTCTTCTATCCCTTCCTCGTTAGTTCACGGCCGCCTCTTCACCGCCGGCCGTCCGCCCGTCGTTCCGGCCGAACAGCCTGCTCACAGACCCCTCTAGGTAAGGCAAACCTCTAATCCTAGTTTAGGGCTAGATGTATATGTGTGATGGTTGTGTTAGTGGCTAATATGTGGTTATGGTTTAATATATGCAATTAGGCGTAATGGGGCAATTGCTTGATTATGAATTCGAATGGGCTTAAGGTGTGGCTGTTATGTTGATGATGGGCCGAGACTTAACTCTAGTGGCCGAAAATTCATGGCAGGCGTGAGGAAGTTACGGGCCAAAGTAAGTAATGGCGGCCTTGGGACTTAATTTTGGACTAATTGGGCCTAAATAATTAATGAACCCAAGATGATTGATGGGCCTGTTTGGACGAAAATGAGTATTAATCGGGGAGCGGCCCAAACTATAAATTAGGAATATTAATTTATTGAAGCCCATTAATGTACATGGGCTAGCATGACTAAAATGGGCCTCAAAATGGACTAAATGGGCTTAATTGGTATCTTTGAAAATGGGCTTGGGCCCTACACGAAAATTTAATATTCATGGGACTTAATTGTAGATGGACTTAAGGATTATTAATGGCCTAAGAATGGTCATTGGGCCTTATAAGTTCTAATTGGGCCTACTTGGACATAATAAGCCCACTAGGTTAAATGGCTTAACCACTACATAAACCTGATACATTAGACCCAACTTGACTATGGCTTAAAACTCTTAGGGCCGAATTTCATTAATGGACTTAACTTACCCTTATGGGCATGGCCTTGGTCGGGCGTTAGGTATCCCATTTGAAATTTAATCATATAACTGGTCTCAAACCCACAGAGCTTAATCAACTACACCGCGGGAAACAAATAAAACATGAATCAATAGTCATGGGTGATTAACTCCAGGGAATATACTTAGTTGTCGGGCTTAGCGATTGATCAGATTTGCAAGACGAAGAGGGACACTGGTATGGATTTGACCGGAGAATCAATATGTGGATCTTCGACCGTTTGAATGAGGGATTGGCGTGGGGCCTTTTGATCTCTTAGGCTTGTCTGTTGTGCCACCATGAGAGTGTGATGGTTGCTGGATGCAGTTTATACTTGTGCATATTGCCTTATCATGCATGCTCCTCTGTTTGACTTGCCTGATCGAAAACCATGTGGGCCCCCCATAACCTTGAGAGCATTGACATGAGTCACCGGAGCTGTGACGCCCGGAGAATGTGCACAGAGGGAAGTGGAGAGAAAAGGGAGGACAATGTAAGGAGTTTGAGACGCATTGTGGGAATTGCCGTTATGCCTGTTGGGTGAGCCTGATGGGATTGGGCGTGACAGATGGGCATGGTCATGGGACCCTTTATGGGCCGGTTGAGGTCTGAGTATGATCCATTGATCCGATATTGCGGTTGAGGCCTGTAGCATTTCATATGGCATCGGATTGACATCTCTGTGCCCGTCTGTATGATATGATCTGTGTGTGATGATTTGTACGCGTGTAAAGCATGTGGGGTCTGGTACCGAGACTGAGAGTGGCTGAACCCGGACCGGAACCTAGTTCATTGAATAGGACCGACCCAGTAGTATACGCTACTACCTAGTTAGGAATAGTGTGAGCTTATTGAGTTTCGACTAACATGTTTTTTTTTTTTTTTTTTTTTTTTTATGGGCGGTGGTTGCCCTTCTTTACAGATCCAGGTCACCCATGATAGCAACACCGCGATGCTTTTGGACTGCCAGTGCAAGATGGACACCGAGATTACCCTCCATTTTGACATGCACGCCACTCTGTGGCATAGACATGTGAACACCGTGTTAGTAGATTCAGGGTGGACCTTATCTTTGTTACCCTATAGATATGAGGCCTGGTTAGAGAGGCCGGTTTGGCTTCGAGGGACCCCAGAGGGACTCCCCGATCCCTTAAAACGGAGGGACGACCCGATCTGCTGCAGCCAGCAGAGTAGTGGGAGTGTGATCGCACCCCGACCCACTTCAGAGTTACCGTCCCAGGACGTTCCGAGGGCGATGGACACGAGGAGGTGAACGCGATGGACACAGACGAGGAGGATCCAGAGGAGACCCAGAGGAGGGACCCCGAGGAGGAGTCACGAGGGGAGCTCGAGATGGGACTGAGTTATGCTGTACATGGTCTAGTCATTTGAGAGAGAGCGTAGATAGCTCGGGACATTGTGAGGTTTTCTTTTTTGGAGTCTGTATCTAACGCTCCATATATATATATATGCTGGTATGTCTTTTGTAAAAGTGTTCTTAGTCTTTCATGCTACCCTGTACAACCGTGCATGTATGTATGTATAGAAGGCACTGCTTCAGCAGTTTACAGATGGTTGTCGATTCGCGCGAGCGGTATCTGGCCGCGATGAGCAATCCTGGGCCGTCGCTAGTCGTAGGCCAGGTGTACGCAGGGATTCGTTGATGTTTATGAACAGGGGTGCGCCTGGTGCCGATTGGGGTTCGGGGAGGTTGGGGTGGGTGGGTGTTTGGTGGACATCAGATTGTGGTCAGATGGGGCTATCAAAGGAACTGCCCGAGGGAATGGTCCGAGACCCCAGTTTCCAACCGCAGCGCAGCCATCAATGGCGAATGTACCTCACAGGGATTCTGAACCGTCCGCTGCTCAGGGGACGAGATATGCTGTGGCGCGCAAGGAGGCTGAGAATGCGCCAGGGGTGATCAAGGTTTACCATTTCTCTTCTGTGCCATACCGCTATGCCTTGTTTGATCCTGGGCATCCATTGTTCGATCTGCACGTTTTGCTGCGTTGGGCTGGAATTAGAACACTAGGACCATTGAAATGGTGTTGCATGTGGCCACCCCGTTGAAAGATAAAAGTAAATCGTTATGTTAGGGGTAATGGGTGATGAGTAGCTCTGGGAAATAGAGTCGAGAAGATGAAATTAGCTGTCATGCCCATGTATGATTTTGACTTGTTGTTGGCATACGGATGGTTGTTAGACATGGAGAGTTATTGACTGCGTAGGAGTATAATAAGGTTGAAACCCAGTAGAGGGCCGGAGTAGAGTTGAAAGGAAATCGAGGTGGAACCTCAATTCCTGGATTTCTGCACTAGAAGCAAACCAAGCTGAGGATCAGGGTGCCTAGGATTCTTGGCTTCTGTAAAGATTGTCGGCTCAAGGAGGTGAAGTTGGAGGAGGTGCCTATAGTAAGGGAATACCCGATGTGTTTCCCAAAGAATGCCTGGCTTGCCATCCAGAGCGTGAAGTGGAGTTTGTAATGATGTTGGCACTGGAAACCTGAGCCGATCTCAAAAGCACCGTAATATAGGATGGAACTATCTAATTGAAAGAGCTAAAGGGCAGATCAAGAGCTGACTGTAAAGGATTTATCCGCCCCAGGTGCTTCGCTATGGGGCGCTCGTGTTGCTGTTTGTGAAGAGAAAAGAGGCACGCTAAGGCTGTGTATAGGACTATCGACAGTGGAACCAAGTGAAGATCAAGAACAAGTACCCCGCCACGGATCGACGGAACCTGTTTGATCGCTGGAAGGAGCGTGTGTGTTCTCCAAGATAAGACATAAGGACAGGCTATCAACAGCTAAGGATCAAGAAGGAGGATATCCCGAAGACTGCCTTTGGACAGATATGGCATTACGAGTTCACCGTTCATGCCATTTGGGCTGAAAATGCCCCAGCTGCATTCATGGATATGATGAACAGAGTTGTTCAAGGAGTTCGTGGATCAATTCGTGATATTCTTATCGACGATATCCTGGTGTACTCGAAGAAATGTATGAGGACCACGAGGAAACACTGAGGATTGTTCTGCAGACTTAAGCGAAACACTCACTGTATGCAAAGTTCAGCAAATGTGAGTTCTGGCTGAACAGAGTGGCGTTTCTTGGACACATTGTATCAGGAGAAGGGAATCAGTGGATCCCGCTAAGATCGAAGCTGTGGAGAAAGGTCAAGGCCAACAACGTGACTGAAATAAGAAGCTTCCTTGGATTGGCTGGCTACTACCGACGCTTCGTGGAAAGGTTCTCCGCGATAGCCGCTCCGATGACAAGGCGTTAAAGAAGAACGAGTCGAAGTTGAATGGAATGCAAAGTGTGAAGAAAGTTTCCAGGAATTGAAGGATAGGTTGACTGCCGCGCCAGTATTAACCATCCCAATCCGGACTGGAGGATTTGAAATTCTACAGCGATGCGTCACTAAGAGGTTCAGGATTGTCTGATGCAACATGGACGAGTGGTAGCGTATGCATCTCGACAGTGAGGCCGCATGAGATGAATATCCGACGCATTGACTGGAGCTGGCAGCCATAGTGTTCGCATTGAAGATTTGGAGGCATTATCTGGTGGGAGAAAAGTTCCAGATATACACAGATCACCAGAGCCTCAAGTATTTGTTTTCGCAGAAGGAGCTGAACATGAGACAGCGTCGATGGAGGGAGTTGTTAAAGATGACGACTGTGATATTCTTTACCATTAGGAAAGGCGAACAAGGTGGCGGATGCTCTAAGCAGGAAGTCGAGCAGCGCCCATATGATGGTGAAAGAATGGACGTTGTTGAAAGAAATCAGGGACTCTGAGTTCAAGGTTGAAGTAGGAAGTCTCTCGAGCTTAATGGCCACACTGCAGATTGACCCGAGATTCAATTGAGGGTTAAAGAGTTGCAGACTACGGACCCAGATATCAGACGGTTGTGACGATGGATGCAGAAGAGAGGAAAGATGATTTCAAGGTGACTGAAGACGGGATAGTGAAGTTTAGAGGACGTCTGTGTGTGCCAAACGACGAAGAGTTGAAGGAAAGAATTCTATCAGAGGCACACAGGAGTAAACTACAGTATCCACCAGGAAGCACGAAGATGTACCAGAAACCTGCGACAGCACTACTGGTGGAATGGAATGAAGGTGGATGTGCTAAACATGTAGCCAAGTGCTTGACATGCCAGCAGGTGAAGGCGCAACACTGCAAGCCAGGAGGACTGGTTGCAACCGTGGAAATCCCAGAGTGGAAATGTGGGAGAGCAATCACCATGGATTCGTGACAGGACTGCCAAGGAGTCAGGAGGAAAAACGACTCAATCTGGGTGATAGTGGACCGATGACCAAGTCAGCACATTTTATTGCAGTGCGGAAGGCACTCTACGTTAGAGAAACTGGCAGAAATGTATGTGAGGCAGATTGGGAGACTGCATGGAGTACCAGTAAGCATGTGTCGGATCGAGACCCTCGTTTCACGGCCACATTTCTGAAGAGTCTACAGGGTGCTCTAGGACATAGCTAAGATTCAGTACAGCCTACTACCCTCAGACTGATGGACAGTCAGAAAGGACTATACAGACTCTGGAGGATATGCTGAGGGCCTGTGTGATTGACTTCAAAGGAGGTGGGAAGAGCAGTTACACCTAGTGAATTCGCCTACAACAACAGCTATCAGCAGAGCATCAAGATGGCACCATTTGAAGCGTTGTATGGGAGGGCTTGCAGGACGCCACTTTGTTGGACGAGTGGGCGAGAAAAGTATAACAGGCCCAGAGTCGGTTCAACCATCAGTAGAAGCAGTCAAAGTGATAAGGACAGACTGAGGACCGCCCAGAGTAGACAGAAGAGCTATGCAGATAAGAGACGTAAGCCATGGAATTCCAAGTGGAGATCATGTCTTTCTGAAGGTGTCGCCGATGCGAGGATTATCTCGATTTGGCAAGAAGGGAAAGCTGAGTCCCAGATTCGTTGGGCCATTCGAGATATTGGAGAAGATCGGGACACTGGCTTATCGTCTGGCACTACCGCCGAACTTGTCGCAGATCACAACGTATGTCATGTATCGATGCTAAGAAAGTATGAGCCGGACCCTGCCATATACTCGATCATGAAGTCATTGAAATGGACGACCGCGTCTCCTACGTGGAAAGGCCAGTTAGGATTGAAGATCGTAAGGAGCAAGTGCTCAGGAAACAAGACGATTCCACTGGTCAAGGTCATCTGGGAACACCATGGAACCGAAGGAGCCACTTGGGAAAGTGAAGACGAAATGAAGAGAAGATACGCAACCTGTTGAATAGCCTATGTAATTTTGGTTCTGGAGCTAGAACATGTAGATTGTAAATTTCGAGGACGAAATTTTTATAAGAAGGGGAGAATTGTGACAGTCTGAAAATTCGAACCCAATTGTCAGAATTTCAAATGAATGGAACACTTCATTAATACACTCTAGCCGATGCTCACTCAGGATTAGCTACCCGAGCTGACCAACCGAAGGGGAAAGGGCTACTGGAATTTTTACCCAATCAGCCGCCGCGTTGGGGTTGAGAATGGGAAAGCCAGGTCGGTATTTGATGAAATGACCACAAATGAAATCTGACGATGGACAATCGAATCAATAAGATGAACACAATGAAGAAATGAAGTCAGGTTCAGAAATGTCGACTGAAGTTCGGACAGCCGGTGCATTGTCGAGAAGCAAGACGTGAAGGGAAAAATTACCGAAATGCCCCCGGAAATGCTCAGACCTTAGAATGAGACTAATTAGGATTTTTGAGAATAGAATGTTAGACCGACACCAAATCCTGTCAAAATTTGTTCGCGCTCGGACCCGATCGGGCATTTGGCACGCAAATCGAGACAAGTCAAATAAAATGTCACATCAATCAGATGTCACATCAATCATCAAAATCAATCACGTCATGGCACAACTTACAAGGTTGTCAATCAATCATATCAAGTATACATCACATGTCTATACCCCATACCTAATCCCACTATCTAATGTATTTGAATTCAACCTATTATAATCTATTCTCTCTCTTCTCCCATTCATTTATTCGGCCCTCTCTCCCTCCTCCCTCTCTCCGATCGCTCTCTCCGGTCTCTCCCTACCGTCTGCCCGAGCCCGCCGGAGCGCCGTCCGCCACCGCCGTCGTCGCCGCGCCTTGCCACACCACGGTGAGCCTCTGAAACCTCTTCCCTCTTGTTTTCGTGGCATTAGAGACCCCAACCAGACCGTGACACCCTTGTTCCTCTCGCGTTCCCGAGCGCCGTCCGTAGCCCCCGTCGTCACGTCGCCCCCGCGTCGTCACCGGCCACCGTCGGCTCCGATCACCACCCCGTCGCCTTGGTAGGTCCCCTTGGCCTTGTCCATGTGTTTAGTGACCATGGAGGTCACTCAAGCCCCGAAACTCACCTCATTCTCTTCCTCTCTCTCTCGGCTAGTCTTCATCGCCGTGAGCACCGCGGCCGCGTCCGCCCGTCCGTCGCCATCCGCCGCGATCAGCCCCCCCACCGGTAAGCAACCCTCTAATCTAACTTAGGCTGGTTGTATGTGTGTGTGGTGTGTGGTATATAGGTAGGCCTATAATGATGATTAGAGTGTTAAATGTATAATTAGCTAAATGGGCTTTAGGCCATTCGGGTTTGGGAGTTGGGCCGTGTAGGTGGGCCCCGTGAGAGAGAAATTGGGCCTTGAAACTATGGAATGGGGGAATTAGTGAATGGCGTGAGGCTTAATGGGCTAAGGGTTATAAATGGGCTTGGGAATACATTTTAAGCTACTTGGCCTAAACTAATCAAATTGCAGGCCAAAGGAATAATGGGCCATAGGGTGACGAAAATTGGAATTTGATGGGCCCAAATTATAATCCTGAACATTAATTTATGAGGCCCACTAATGTACATGGCCTAGGATGACTAAATGGCACTAAAATGGCCTAATGGGCTTGATGATTAATCTTGAAAATGGGCTTTGGCCCTACACGAAAATTAAAATATTGACCTTAATTTCATAAGGGCCTAAGAATTAATTAATGGGCTTAGTTTATAATAGGACCCAACTTACTTTACTAAGCCCAACTAGGTTTAATGGCGCCTAACCCACTACACTAAACTTGAATCCTATTAGGCCCAACTTGACTAATGGCTGAGAACTCTATAATGGGCCGACTTACCTTAGTGGACTTGATTACCTTTGTGGGCTGGGCCTTGGATCGGGCTTTAGGCCCATTTGATCTTGAATTCTCTGATTGGCCTTAAGCCAATCTTTGCTTAATTCGAGTACACCAGGGATGGTTAATCGTTAAATCATTAGTCGTGGGATCCTGACTCCCAGGGGGACTAACCTAGTGAATGGCTTAGGCCGAGATATCGAATCCGCTAAGATGAGGGTCCAATGGTATGGGTCTGACCGAGAATTATATGTGATATTCTATCGAACCCGCCTGGCTAAGAAATGTGCGTGGGGCCTTTGAATCTCGTATGGCTTAGCTCGTTGAGCACGTGAATGAGTGATGGGTTGATGTGTTTTGCACTGTACAATATGCCGTTTCATGCATAGCTCATGTCTGATTGCCGAATGCAATCACGTGGCCCCGCATACATTGAGAGCATGGCAATTGAGTCACCAGAGTTGTGACGTGAGGGAATGGGCCCAGAGGGAAACGGAGAGAAAAGGAGACCAACGTAAGGGTTCGAGACGCAGTGTGGTATTTCCGAATGGCTGAGAATGAAGCCCTGATGGGAATTGATCGATAGAGGGCATGTTCCATTGGGACCGATAGGCGACTGAGGCCTGATTCATGCATATGGCATTGTGGTTGACGCTGTTATTGCTGTCTAAATCTTGTGAATCGTATCGATATACCCTGCCTATTTATTTTCATGTTGAGGGTGCTTAGTACGATGGAACTGAGAGTGACTGAGTCCTAGACCGTGAACCTAGGTCCACTGGATAGGACCGACCCCACAGTATGCGCTATCCTACGTTGGGATTAGTGGTGAGCTTGCTGAGTTTCGACTCACGGGCGTGGTTGCCCTCTTTACAGATCCAGGTCACCCATGATGGCTGACACGCCGATGCTTTTTGGACTACCAGTACAGATGGACACCGAGATCACCCTCATTTTGATATGCACGCCACTCGGTGGCATAGGCATGTGACCACCGTTTAGTAGATCAGGTGGACCTTATCTTGTACCCCATAGATACGAGGCCTGGTTAAGAGAGGGCCTGTACGTTTCGAGGGACCCCAGAGAGACTCCCCGATCCCAATGGAGGACGACCCGATCCTACTGCAGCCAGCCGAGTATGGTGGCGAGGTGATCGACCCGACCCACTACAGGAGTTACCGTCCCCAGGACGCTCGGAGATCGATGGTCACGAGGAGGGTGACGCCATGGACACAGACGAGGAGGACCCAGAGGAGGACACCCGAGGAGGATCCCGAGGAGGAGCTTGAGGTGGACTGAGTCTCGTTGTACTGGTCTAGTCTTTGAGAGCGTAGGTAGCATGACCATAGATGAGGTTTTCTTTTGGGAGTCTGTATCTAACGCTTCGTATATATATGTGATGTGCCTTCCTTTTGTAAAAGTGTTCTTGTCCCTTTCTCGCTACCCTATTATCTATGTATGTATGCATGTAGTAAGGCACGCTCCGCAGGTTGTAGATAGTAGTCGTTTCGCGCTAGCGTCGGCTGGCGCCCCGATGGAGCATCCTGGGCCGTCGCGTAGTAGGCCAGGCGCACGCAGGGATTCGTTGATGCTATCAACAGGGGTGTTTTGTGACAGCTGAAAAGTCGACCCAATGTCAGACTTTCTAAATGAATGGAAATACTTCATTAAACACTTAGTCGACGCTCACTCAGGATTAGCTACCCTGGCTGACCCAACCGAAGGGGAAAAGGCTATCTGGAATTTTTCCCAATCAGCCGCCCCGTGGCCTGAGACTGAGACGGAGTCGGTATTAGTGAATTGACAACAAAATGAAATCTGACAATGGACAATCGGATCAGTAGGATAAACACAATGAAGAAATGAAGTCAGTTTCAGAAATGTCGATGAAGGTCAGACAGCCGGTGCACGTCGAGAAGCAAGACGTGAATGGAAAATTACCGCAAATGCCCCGGTAAATGCTCAGACTAGAATGAGACTAATAGGATTTTATGAGGTAGATTCGATAGACCGACCCCAAATCAGTCAAAATCGTTCGCGCTCGGGACTCGATCGGTGCCTTGGCACGCAAATCGAGGCGATTCAAATCAGATGTCACATCAATCGGATGTCACATCAATCAATCAAGTGTCAATCAATCCACAAGCACAATTTCCCATGCAATCAAATCTAGTCAAAGTCTCTCCAAGGTCACTATTTAACCACCCCACTAATTGATTTTATTTTGAAAAATGCATTATAATCTACAAAATACTCTCTCTTCCTCTCTCATTTCTCATCGGCACTCTCTCTCCTCTTCCTCTCCTCCCGAAAACCTCTCTCCCTCTCGGCCACTCACGTTCGCTCGCCGTTCGCCCAAGCCGGCCGCCGTGAGCGTTCGTCCGCCGTCGTCCGCCATGTGGTGGCGTCCAAGCTCCGCGGCCACCACCGCCTTGTCCTCGTCCCGGTAAGCCTCTTGGTGTCCCTTTCGTCATTCTCAGTGGCCGGACCACCTCGGGAGAACCCTCCGCCCGCTCCTCCTTCGTCGTCGTCGTCGTCGTGCCTCACGGAGGAGTCGAGCCATTCCGGCTTCGCTCCGCCACACCAGCAGCTCCTCTAACACCTTGAACCGACGCGTATAGGCTTAGGAAACATCGCGAGGAACGCCGGATCAGCCGCCGAGCCGCCTCCTCTCGTTCGGCCCGAGTAACGCGTTCGGCGCCCCGGTGTTCTCCGTCGCCGTCGCCAACCCTAGTCAGCCGCCACCGTCCGTCCCGGCCCTCTTTATAGTAAGCAACCCTCTAATCCTAGTTAGGCTAGTATGTATATGAGTGGATGATTGTGCATTAGTAGCTAATCAAGTTGATTAGAGTGTAATGTGAGATGATTAAGCTAGTGGGCTTTGGACTAATGTTGCTAGCTTCATGGACCGACCGTGTGGGCCATTGGAGAGAGAGATGGGCCTTGAAATGTTGCTGGGAATAGTGTAATTGAGCATGTGAACCTAATGGGCTTAGGGTTTTTAATGGGCTTGGGCGAAATTTCAAACCATTTGGGCCTAAATGACCTAATGGACCTAAGTGACTAATGGGCTCCTATGGACGAAAATTACTTGAATGGGCCCAAATTATAGTTGAAACATTAAAAGAGGAGGCCCATTAATGTACATGGCCTAGAATGATAATTGGCAATTAATCATTCTAGGCCCATGTACATTAATGGCTCCGTCTTTAATGTTTCCAACTATAATTTGGGCCAATCAAAGTAATTTTCGTCCAATAGGAGCCCATTAGTCCAATTAGGGTCCAATAGTTCATTTAGGCCCAAATGGTTTGAAATTTGAGCCCAAAGCCCATTTAAAACCCTTAAGCCATTAGTTCACATGCTCATTACACTATTCCAGCAACATTTCAAGGCCCAATCTCTCTTCTCCAAAGTGGCCCACACGGTCGGCCCAGAAGCTAGTAACATTAGTCCAAAGCCCAACTAGCTAATCATCCACATTACATCTACTATCAACTTGATTAGCTACTAATGCACAATCATCCACTCATATACATACTAGCCTAAACTAGGATTAGAGGGTGATTACCTAAAGAGGGCCGGGACGGACGGTGGCGGCTGAAATGGTGGCGACGGCGACGGGAACACCGGGCTTGGCGAACGCGTTCGCGGCACGAACGGAGAGGGAGGGCGGCTCGGCGGCGATCCGGCGTCCTCGCGAGGTTCCTAAGGCCTATACGCGTCGGTTTCAAGGTGTTTAGAGGAGCTGTGGTGTTGTGGCGGAGCAAGCCGGAATGGCTCGACCTCCTCGGGTGAGGCACGACGACGACGACGACGAAAAGGAGGAGCGGGCGGAGGGATTCCTACCCGAGGTGGTCCGGCCATGAGAATGAAGAAAGGGAAACAAGAGGCTTACCGGGACGAGGACAAGGCTGGTGGGTAGGCCGCGGAGCTTGGACGGTGGCGGACGACGGCGGACGAAGCTCAGGAGGCCGGCTTTGGGGCGAACGGCGAGCGCGGAACGTGAGTGGCAGAGAGGGAGAGAGGTTTTCGGGAGGCGAGAGAGAGGAAGAGGAGAGACGAGTGCCGAATGAGAAATGAGAGAGGAGAGAGGAGAGTAGGTAGATTATAATGCATTTTCAAAAAACTAAATCAATTAGTGGGGTGGTTAGAATAGTGACTTGGAAGAGACTTTGACTAGATTTGAGTGCATGGGAAATTGTGCCTTGAGGATTGATTGACACTTGATTGATTGATGTGGACATCCGACTGATGTGACAATTAGATTGACTCGCCTCGATTTGCGTGCCAAACTGCACCGATCGTAGTCCCGAGCGCGAACGGATTTTGGACTGGATTTGCGGCTCGGTCTATCGAATCTACACCTCAAAAAATCCTAATTAGTTCATTCTAAGGTCTGGCATTTACCGGGGCATTTCGGTAATTTTCCATTCACGTCTTGCTTCTCGACGTGCCCCGGCTGATGACCTCTCAGTCGACATTTCTGAAACTGACTTCATTTCTTCATTGTGTTATCCTACTGATAAGATTTCCATTGTCAGATTTCATTTTGTTATCAATTCACTAAATACCGACTCCGTTCAGGCTCAGGCCAAAACGGGCGGCTGATTGGGAAAAATTCCCAGATAGAATTTCCTCTTCGGTTGTGTCAGCCCAGGGTAGCTAATCCTGATTGAGCGTCGACTCAGAGTGTATGAATGAAGTATTTCCATTCATTAGGAAAGTCTGACAATTGAGGTCGAATTTTCAGACTGTCACAACACCCCTCTGTTGATAGCATCAACGAATCCCTAGCGTGCGCCCGGCCTACGAGTAGCGACGGGCCCAGAGTGCCTCATCGCGGCCAAGCGACGCTTCGCGAAAACACGACTACTATCTAAAAACCTGCGGAAGCGTTGCCTTCTACACATGCATACAATAACATAAGATAATAGGGTAGCGAGAAAGGGACAGAACACTTTACAAAAGGGAAGAAACAAATCACACATATATATATACGAAGCGTTAGATACAGACTCCCAAAAAGAAAAACTCATCTATGGTCATGCTACCTACGCTCTTCAAAAGACTAGACCAGAGTACAACGAGACCAGTCCACCTCAAGCTCCTCCTCGGGATCCTCCTCGGGGTCCTCCTCGGGCCTCCTCGTCTGTGTGCCATGGCGTCACCCCCTCGTGGACCATCGAGCCGATCTCGAGCGTCCGGGGACGGTAACTCCTGTAGTGGGTCGGGGCGATCACCTCGCCACCATACTCGCTGCTGCAGTAGGATCGGTGACGTCCTCCATCGCGGATCGCGGGAGTCTCTCTGGGGTCCCTCGAAACCGTACAGGCCCTCCTCTCTAAACCAGGCCTCGTATCTATGGGGTACAAGATAAGGTCCACCCTGACCTGACTAACACGGTGGTCACATGCCTATGCCACAGAGTGGCGTGCATATCAAAATGAAGGGTGATCTCGGTGTCCATCTGTACTGGTATTCAAAAAAGCATCGGCGGTGCAGCCATCATGGGTGACCTGGATCTGTAAAAGAAGGGCAACCACCGCCCGTGAGTCGAAACTCAGCAAGCTCACCACTAATCCCAACGTAGGATAGCGCATATGTGGGGTCGGTCTATCCAGTGGACTAGGTTCACGGTTAGGACTCAGTCACTCTCAGTTCCATCGGTACTAGCACCTCAACATGAAAATAAATAGGAAGGGTATATCGATACGATTCACAAGATTTAAGACAGGCAATAACAGAAGTCAACCACAATGCCATATGCAAGAATCAGCCTCAGTCGGCCATATCGGTCCCCAATGGAACATGCCCATCTATCGCTCCAATTCCCATCAGGGCTCATTCTTCAGCCATTCGCAAATACCACACTGCGTCTCGAACGCCTTACGTTGGTCTCCCTTTTCTCTCCTTTCTCCTCTGGGCCCATTCTCACGTCACAACTCTGGTGACTCAGCCAATGCTCTCAATGTTGCGGGGCCACGTGATTGCATTCGGCAAATCAGACATAGAGCATGCATGAAACGGCATATGTGTACAAGTGCAAAACACATCAAGCAACCATCACTCATTCACGTGCTCAACGAGCTAAGCCATACGAGATTCAAAGGCCCCACGCACAATTCTTAGCCAGGCGGGTTCGATAGAATATCACATTATATTCTCGGGTCAGACCCATAACATTGGACCACTCTTAGCGGATTCGATATCTCGGCCTAAGCCCATCACATAGGTTAGTCCCCCTGGAGTCAGGATCCCACGACTAATGATTGAACGATTAACCATCCCTGGGGTGTACCTCGAATTAAGCAAAGATTGGCTTAAGGCCCCAAATCAGAGAATTCAAGATCAATGGGCCTAAAGCCCGATCCAAGGCCCAAGGCCCACAAAGGTTATACAAGTCACTAGGTTAAGTCGGCCCATTATAGAGTTCCCAAGCCATTCAGTCAAGTTGGGCCTTAATAGGATTCAAGGTTTAGTGTAGTGGGTTAGGCCCATTAAACCCTAGTTGGGCTTAGTAAAGTACAAGGGCGTCCCTATATTAAACTAAGGCCCATTAATTAATTTTAGGCAATAAGGAAATTAAGGTCCAATATTATTAATTGTCTGTGTAGGGCCCAAGCCATTTTCAAAGATTAATCAATCAAGCCAATTAGGCCATTTTAGGCCCATTTAGTTCATCCTAGGCCCATGTACATTAGTGGGCCTCATAAATTAATGTTCAAGTTATAATTTGGGCCCATCAAATTCCATTTTCGTCACCCTATGGCACAATTCACCATTGGCCAATTTGATTAGTTTAGGCCAAAAGTAGCTCTAAAATTTAATTCCCAAGCCCATTATAACCCTTAGGCCCATTAAGCCTCACGCCCATTACACTAATTCCAGCCCATCACATAGTTTCAAGGCCCAATTCTCTCTCACGGGGCCCACCTACACGGCCCAACTCCAAACCCGAATGGCCTAAAGCCCATTTAGCTAAATTATACATTAAACACTCTAATCATCATTATAGGCAAAAACTATACCACACACCACACACACACGCAAAACAGCATAAGTTAGGATTAGAGGGCTGCTTACGTGTGGGGGGCTGATCGCGGCGGCGACTGGCGACGGGACGGGGCGCACGGCGGCCGGCGGAGCTCACGCGCGATGAAGACTAGCCGAGAGAGAGAGAGAGAAGAGATGAGGTGAGTTCGGGGCTTGAGTGACCTCCATGTCACACTAAACAAGCATGGACAAAGGCCAAGGGGACCTACCAAGGCGACGAGGGTGGCTGATCGGAGCCGACGGTGGCCGGGGTGACGACGCGACGGCGACGACGACGGGGCTACGGACGGGCTGGAACCGAGAGGAAAACAAGGGGTGTCACGGTCTGGTGGGGTCTCTAATGCCACGAAAACAAGAGAGGAAGAGGTTTAGAGGCTCACCGTGGTGTGGCAAGGCGACGGCGACGACGGACGGTGGCGGACGGCGGCTCCGGCGGGCGCTGGTAGGCGAACGGGAGGGAGAAGACCGGAGAGAGAGCGATGGGAGAGGAGGGAGGGAGGAGAGAGAGTGGCCGAATAAAATGAATGAGGAAGAGAGAGAATAGATTATAATAGGTTGAATTCAAATAAATTAGATAGTGGGATTAGGTAATGGGTATAAGACATGTGATGTATACTTGATATGATGATTGACAACCTTGGAAGTTGTGCCATGACGTGATTGATTTGATTGATGATGTGACATCTGATTGATGTGACATTTGATTGACTTGTCTCGATTTGCGTGCCAAAATGCACCGATCGGTCCCGACGCTGCGAACAAATTTTGGACAGGATTTGGTGCTTCGGTCTAACAATTCCTATTCTCAAAAACCTAATTAGTGCCATTCTAAGGTCTGAGCATTTACCGGGGGCATTTCGGTAATTTTTCCCTTCACGTCTTGCATTCTCGACATTGCACCGGCTGTTTGTCGACTTCAGTCGACATTTCTGAAACTGACTTCATTTACTTCATTGTGTTCAATCTTATGTATTCGATTGCCATCGTCAGATTCATTTTGTGGTCAATTTCATCAAATTACGACCCTTGTCTCAGTCTCAAGAAACGGGCGGCTGATTGGGAAAAATTCCCCAGATAGCCTTTCCCCTTCGTCTCGTTGGTCAGCTCAGGGTAGCTAATCCTGCAGTGAGCATCGACTAGAGTGTATTAATGAAGTGTTTCCACTCATTTATGAAATTCTGACAATTGGGTCGAATTTTCAGACTGTCACAATTCTCCCCTTCTTATAAAAATTTCGTACTCGAAATTTACAATCTACATGTTCTAGCTCCAGAACCAAAATACATAGGGCTATTCAAACAGGTGCGGGTATCTTCTCGGCATTTCGTCTTCACTTTACCAAGTGGCTTCCTTCCGGTTCCAGGGTGTTCCCAGATGACCTTGACCAGTGGAACGTCTTGTTCCTGAGCACTTGCTCCTTACGATCTTCAATACTAACTGGCCTTTCCACGTAGGAGACGCGGTCGTCATTTCAATGACTCATGATCGAGTATATGGCCAGGGTCCGGCTCATACTTCTTAGCATCGATACATGAACTACGTGGTGGGATCTGCGACAAGTTCGGCGGTTAGTGCCAGACGATAAGCCGTGTCCCGATCTTTCTCCAATATCTCGAATGGCCCAAACGAATCTGGGACTCAGCTTCCCTTCTCTGCCAAATCGAGATAATCCTCGCATCGGCGACACCTTCAGAAAGACAATGATCTCCAACTTGGAATTCCAATGGCTTACGTCTCTTATCTGCATAGCTCTTCTGTATCACACTCTGGCGGTCCTCAGTCGTCCTTAATCACTTGACTGCTTCTACTGATGTTGAACCGACTCTGGGCCTGTTTATACTTTTCGCGCACCACTTCGTCTCCAACAAAGTGGCGTCCTGCAAGCCCTCCAATACAACGCTTCAACTTATGGTGCCATCTGGATGCTCTGCTGATAGCTGTTGTTGTAGGCGAACAACCTAGGTGTAACTGCTCTCCCAACCTCCTTTGAAGTCAATCACACAGGCCCTCAGCAATCCTCCAGAGTCTGTATAGTCCTTTCTGACTGTCCATCAGTCTGAGGGTAGTAGGTGTGTACTGAATCTTAGCTATGTCCCTAGAGCACCCTGTAGACTCTTCCAGAATGTGGCCGTGAAACGGCGGTCTCGATCCGAAACGATGCTTACTGGTACTCCATGCAGTCTCACAATCGCCTCACATACAGTTCTGCCAGTTTCTCTAATGCGTAGAGTCCCTTCCGCACTGACAATAAAATGTGCGGACTTGGTCAGTCGGTCCACTATACCCAGATTGAGTCGTTTCCTCTCTGACTCCTTGGCAGTCCTGTCCGACCAAATCCATGGTGATATGCTCCAATTTCCACTCTGGATTTCCAAACGGTTGCAACAGTCCTCCTGGCTTGCAGTGTTGCGCCTTCACCTGCTGGCATGTCAAGCACTTGGCTACATGTTTAGCCACATCCACCTTCATTCCATTCCACCAGTAGTGCATGTCGCAGTGTCTGGACATCTTCGTGTTCCGGGGTGGATACTGTAGTTACTCCTGTGTGCCTCTGATAGACTTTTTCTTCAACTCTCGTCGTTTGGCACAACACAGACGCCTCTAAACTTCACTATCCGTCTTCAGTCACCTTGAAATCATCTTCCTCTCTTTTGCATCCATCGTCACATACTCTTGACTAGAATATCTGGGTCCGTAGTCTGCAACTCTTTAACCCTCAATTGACTCACTCGGGTTCAATCTGCAGGTGGGCATTTAGCTCGAGAGACCTCCTACTTCAACCTTGAAACACCACCGAGTCCCTGATTTCTCACCAACAACGTCCATTGCTTTCGACCATCTATGGGCGATGCTCGACTTCCTGCTTAGAGCATCCGCCACCTTGTTCGCCTTTCCTCGATGGTAAAGAATATCACAGTCGTAATCCTTTAACAAACTCCATCCATCGAACGCTGTCTCATGTTCAGCTCCTTCTGCGAAAACAAATACTTGAGGCCTGGTGATCTGGTATATCTGGAACTTTTCTCCCACCAGATAATGCCTCCAAATCTTCAATGCGAAACACTATGGGGCCAGCCCAAGTCATGCGTCGGATAATTCATCTCATGCGGGCCTCAACTGTCGAGATGCATACGCTACCATCGTCCATGTTGCATCAAGACACATCCTAGACCTCTTAGTGACGCATCGCTGTTAAATTTCAAATCCTCCAGGTCCGGATGGGATGGTTAATACTGGCGCGGAAGTCAACCTATCCTTCAATCCTGGAAATTTCTTCACACTTTGCATTCCATTCAACTTCCGACTCCTTCTTAACAGCCTTGTCATCGGAGCGGCTATCGCGGAGAACCTTTCCACGAAGCGTCGGTAGTAGCCAGCCAATCCAAGGAAGCTCTTACTCCAGTCACGGTTGTTGGCCTTGACCTTTTCTCCACAGCTTCGATCTTAGCGGGATCCACTGATATCCCTTCTCCTGATACATGTGTCAAGAAACGCCACTCTGTTCAGCCAGAGAACTCACATTTGCTGAACTTTGCATACAGTGAGTGTTCCCTTAACGTCTGCAGAAACAATCCTCAAGTGTTCCTCGTGGTCCTCAGAATTCTTCGAGTTACACCAGGATATCGTCGATGAAGACTATCACGGAATTATCCAAGAAACTTTGAACACTCTGTCATCATATCCATGAATGCATGCGGGCATTTGTCAGCCCAAATGGCATGACGAGTGAACTCGTAATGCCCATATCTGTCCTCTAAAGGCAGTCTTCGGGATATCCTCCTTCTTGATCATAGCGGTGATTAGCCTGTCCTTAGGTCTATACGTGGAGAACACACACGCTCCTTCCAGCTGATCAAACAGGTCGTCGATCCGTGGCAGGGGGTACTTGTTTCTGATCGTCACTTGGTCAGCTGTCGATAGTCTATACACAGCCTTAGCGTGCCATCTTCTTCTTCACAAACAGCACCGGAGCTCCCATGGCGAAGCACTGGGGCGGATAAATCCTTTATCCAGCAGCTCTTGCATCTGCACCTTTAGCTCTTTCAATTCAGATAGTGCCATCCTATATAGAGTGCTTTTGAGATCGGCTCAGTTCCAGAGTGCAACTCAATTACAAACTCCACTTCACGCTCTGGTGGCAAGCCAGCCAATTCTTGGGGAAACACATCGGGGTATCCCTTACTATAGGCAACTCCTCCAACTCACCTCTTGAGCCGACGAATCTATTACAGAAGCCAAGAATCTATAGGCAACCCTGACCATCAGCTTGGTTGCTTCTAGTGCAGAAATCCAAGGAATTGAGGTCCACCTCGATTTCCTTTAAACTCATATCAGGCCCATTACTGGGTTCAACCTTAGATACTCCTACTGCAGTCAATAACTGCTCCATGTCTAACCAACCATGTCCATGCCAACAATACAATGTCAAACTCATACCATGGGCAGGACAGCTAAGTCAATCTCTCGACTCTATTCCCAGAGCTATCGCACACCCTTACACCATAACATAACGATTACTTTATCTTTCAACGGGGTGGACCACATGAAACACAACATCTCAATGGTTTAGGTTCTATTCCAGCCAACGCAGCAAAACGTGCAGATACAACGAATGGGAGCACCAGGATCAAACAGGCATAGGCGGTATGGCCACAGAGAGAAAATGGTACCTGTGATCACCCCTGGCGCATTCTCAGCCTCCTTGCGCGCCACAGCATATACTCGCCCTTGAGCAGGCGGACGGTTCAGAATCCCTTGAGGTACATTCGCCATTGGTGGCTGCGGCTGCGGTTGGAACTGGGGTCTCGGACCATTCCTCGGGCAGTTCCTTTGAATATGCCCACTGACCACACTGAGTCACGCCCCGAACCCCACAATCGAGCAGGCGACACCCCTGTTCATAAAAATCAACAGAATCCCTGCGTACACCTGCGCCTCACGACTAGCGACGGCCCAGGATGCTCATCGCGGCGATGACGCTCGCGCGAATCGACAACCATCTTAAACCTGCGGAAGCGTGCCTCGATACATACATACCTGCACGTGGTACAGGGTTAGCATGAAAGACAAGAACACTTTTACAAAAGACAATACACATCATATTATATAATATGGAGCGTTAGATACAGACTCACAAAAGAAAACCTCACAATGTCCGATCATCTACGCTCTCTCTCAAAATGACTAGAACAGAGTACAGCATAAACTCAGTCCATCTCGAGCCCCTCCTCGGGATCTCCTCGGGGTCCTCCTCTGGGTCCTCCTCTGGATCATCCTCGTCTGTGTCCATTGCGTCACCCTCCTCGTGTCCATCGACCTCGGAACGTCCTGGGGACGGTCAACTCCTGAAGGGAGTCAGGGGTCGAGCACCTCGCACCATACTCTGCTGGCTGCAGCAAGATCGGGTCGTCCTCCATAGGGATCGGGAGTCCCTCTGGGGTCCTCGAAGCCAAACAGGCCCTCTCTAAACTCAGGCCTCATATCTATAGGGTACAAGATAAGGTCCACCTGATCTACTAACACGGTGGTCACATGTCTATGCCACAGAAGTGGCGTGCATGTCAAAATGGAGGGTAATCTCGGTGTCCACTGCAAATGGCAGTCCAAAAAGCATCGGCGGTGTTGCATATGGGTGACCTGATCTGTAAAAGAAGGGCAACCACCGCCCATGAGTCGAAACTCAATAAGCTCACCACTAATCCTAACTAGGATAGCGTATACTCTAGGGTCGGTCCTATTCAATGAACTAGGTTCTCGGTCCAGGGTTCAGGCACTCTCAGTCCTCGGTACCAGACCCCAACATGGCTAACACGCGTACAAATCATCACAACACAGATCATATCATACAGACGGGCACAAGAGATGTCAATAAGATGCCATATGAAATGCTACAGGCCTCAACCGGCCAGATCGGATCCCAATGGATCATACTCAGACCTCAACCGGCCATAACGGGTCCCAATAGACCATGCCATCTGTCACTCAAATCCCTCAGGGACCACCAACAGTGCCATACGGCAATTACCACAATGCGTTCTCAAACGCCTTACATTGGTCTCCCTTTTCTCTCCACTTCCCCTTGGGCACATTCTCGCGTCACACTCCGGTGATCATGTCATGCTCTCAATGTATGTGGGGCACATGGTTTCGATCAGCAAGTTCTAACAGAGAGCATGCATATAGGCATCTATGCAAAACTACCCACACCGATACGCAATCCAATTGACAACCATCACACTCTCATGTGCAACAACAGACAAGCCATATAGAGAATCAAAAGGCCCCCGCACAATCCCCCACAGTCAAACCAGGTTCGATAGATACTCACATATTGATTCCGGCGCACAATCCATAACACTTGGCACTCTCAGTCTTGCAAAACTGATCACTCGGCCTAAGCCCGAACACACTAAGTTATTCCCCTGGAGTAATAACCCAGGACTATTGATTCAAGTTTTATTGTTTCTCTCCGGTGTAGTTGAATGAAGCTCTGTTGGTTTGAGACCCAGTTCAGGATCAAATTCAAATGGGCCTAAAGCCCCGATTAACCAAGGCCCATGGCCCATAAGGGTAAGTAAGTCCCATTAATGAAATTCGGCCAATTAAAGAGTTTTAAGCCCATAAGCACAAGTGGGTCTAATAGGATTCAGGGTTTAGTGTAGTGGTTCAAGCCCATTTAACCTAGTTGGGCTTATAATGTCAAGTAAGGCACAAATCCTTAACAAATTAAGGCCAATGACCATTCTCTAGGCCCAGTAATAATTCTTAAGTCCATCATACAATTAAGGCCCATGAATATTAATTTTCGTGTAGGGCCCAACCATTTCAAAGATTAACCAATTAAGCCCATTTAGACCATTTTAGGCCCATTAGTCATTCTAGGCCCATGTACATTAATGGGCTTCATAAATTATATTCTAATTTATAATTCTCTTGGCGATTAATACTCATTTTCGTCCAAACAGGCCCATCAATCATCTGGGTTCAATAGATTAGTTTAGGCCCAATTAGTCCAAAAATTAAGTCCCAAGGCCCATTAACTTACTTTGGCCCGTAACTCCTCACGCCTGGCCATGAATTTCGGCCACTAGAGTTAGTCTCGGCCCAATCAATCAACACAGCCCAACCTTAAGCCCATTCGAAAATTCATAATCAAGCAAATTGCACCATTAAGCCTAATTGCATATATTAAACCATAACCACTAGCAATTAGCCACTAACACAACCATCCACACATATACATACTAGCCTAAACTAGGATTAGAGTTTGCTACCTAGAGGGTCCGGTGAAGGCCGGCTGTTCGGCGGAACGACGGGCGGACGGCGGCGGTGAAGAGGGCGGCCGTGCGGAACTAACCGAGGAAGGGAGAGAGAGAAATCGGTGAGGTTCGGTCGGCCTCGCGAGGTCCCAAGCCACGAAATGAAGATAGGAGGACCGGGAGGCTTACCGCGACGAGGTGGAGGCCGACGAACGCCGGACAGTGGCGGAACGACGACTACGGACGGCGGATAGGTAGCGGACGGCTACGCGAAACAAGAGAGAGGAAGAGAGGATGAGGTTGGGGTTTCTCGGTCTTTCGTGGCCACTAAATGGGAAGAAGAAGAACAAGCAAAGCTCACCTAGCGTCGGCTTGGAGGATGATGGTGGCGCTCGGGCGGTGGCGGGCGCTGACGAGGCTCCGCGGGCGGCCGGCTTGGGCGGACGGCGACGGAACCGAGAGGGGAGAGATAAGCGATCGGGAGAGTGAGGGAGGGAGGATGGCGAAACAAATGGAGGGGAGCGAGAGAGTGAGGTAGAGATTATACTAGCTAGAGTCCAAAATACAAGATAGGGGTTGTAATGGGATTTTGGATGTGAAATGTGTACTTGATATGATGTGCCTTGAGATTTGTGCCTTGACATGATTGATTGATGTGATGATTGACATGACACTTGATTGATTGATGTGACATCGATTGATGGGACATCTTGATTTGACTCGCCTCGATTTGCGTGCCAAATGCCACGATCGGGCCTCGAGCCGCGAACGAATTTTAGACTGGATTTGGTGTCGGTCTATCGATTCTACTCTCAAAAATCTCTATTGAAGTCTCATTCTAAGGTCTGAGCATTTACCGGGGCATTTCGGTAATTTCCATTCACGTCTTGCTTCACGCCGTGCACCGGCGTCTGACCTCAGCGACATTCTTGAAAACCGACTTCATTTTCATTGTGTTCATCTTATTAATGCGATTGTCCATCGTCAGATTTCATTTGTGGTCAATTTCACTAAATACCGACCCTGTCTCAGTCTCAAGCTAAGGGCGGCTGATTGGACAATTCCCAGATAGCCTTCCCTTCGGTTGGTCAGCTCAGGGTAGCTAATCCTGAGTGAGCGCGACTAGAGGTATTAATGAAGTATTTCCATTCATTAGTAGCAAGTTGACAATGGGTCGAATTTTCAGACTGTCACAATTCTTCCCTCTTATAAAAATTTCGTCCTCGAAATTGTACAATACACCAGTTCCTACTCCAAATCAAGTTACAAACGGTCATTCAAACAGGTAAGGTATTTCTTTCTTTTTCATCTCGTCGTCGTTTTCCAACGTGGCTCCTTCTGTTCCATGGTGTTCCCAGATGACCTGACCAATGGAATCGCTTATTCCTGATGCACTTGTTCCTTGCGATCTCAATCCTAACTGGCCTTTCCACGTCAGGAGACGCGTCGTCGTCCATTCGATGATTCATGATCGAGTATATGGCCAGGATCTGGCTCATACTCCTCAGCACGAAACATGAAATACATTGTGAATCTGTGACAAATTCGGCGGCAAGTGCTAGACGATAAGCCAGTGTCCGATCTTCTCCAATCTCTCGAATGGCCCAACGAATCTGGGACTCAGCTTCCCTTCTTGACAAAACCGAGATAGTCCCGCATGGCGACACCTTCAGAAAAACCATGATCTCCGAC